>DWGW01000487.1:0-14780 GCA_018247775.1 Udranomia orcinus
TCTAGTTTAAATTGCCATTCATTATTCTTTTTCGCAATTCAGTAACTTTGTTCATTTATTCGTCAGCAACAGGATAATCTGTTCATGCCGCAGCTTCGCGTAAATCCCGCTCCATAGACTGTAATCTTAATCTCATTGTTACAGGCAACTTAAAAAGATATTATTTTCTTGAAAAATAAACCTTATTTACTTTAAAACTCTGAACTTTAAATTATTCCATCTAATGCTTACAATTTCCACACTCATCTGATTACTAATATTATAATACACAAACTAAACTTTCACTCTATGTAATGCTTACTATTTCCATACTTGCTTACTAATATTATAAATACGAAAGTAGTTATCTCAGATGTCTGTTGCCTTTTTCGCTTAAACCGCTCAATCAATCAACCTATGTAGATGTTATTTGGTAGGTAAAGAGTTTGGGACCCAGGAAAGGACCCATGATAGTTCCCTTACGAGTAAAGAACGGGGTGTTTTCCTTTTTGCTATCAATCCAAAGTTTAGTTCTCTGTATAACGCGAGCAGAACCGCGGGCATTCACGGTTGGTTTATTAAATTGTCTTAATGTAATTACGCGAGCGGGTGATAAATGTAACGGCAATTTCCCCTTTCTAAACGATACTAATGAGGCTGCCTCGGTTTAATGCTAAGCGTGCGAAGCTCAGCCCACGTGGACAAATTATGATTGATGGAGTAAATTCTGCCGAGAAATTTTGCAGCGAAATCTCCTTTCCCGACAATGGTACAGATGTTACACGGGCGAGATTAACGCGCGTTCCCGCTGTTGTTATATTGGATTCGTTTGTAATGATCCTAAGATTTTGTCTGCAACGTCATTATGATAATGTTTTGTAATAAGTATGTTTTGCGACGACTAATTAAAATGGGAATAGACTAGCTGGCTGTTTCCCGGCGGGGTGTTGTGGTAAATATTAAAAATGTATCGTTTAGAAATGTGTAATAGATGGATAGTGTGGAAGCTCATGTTAAATGTCGCATGATTTCATGTCGCACAAAAAACCATTAGATGTTATCGCATTACTACGGTAATATGTACCAATACGGCACGTATTGATCATAATCAACATAGAAACGCGATGTTAATTATTTGGAATGTATTATTTATTTATTATAAGTAGACTTAATCACGCGAAAGTAATGATTTGGATTTTGAGAAATTTCGCAAAAATAACCGCCTACGTAAGCTTACAGTTTCTAACCTGTTACTTAGTAGCGGTCCGGTGCGAAATTCCGTCCCGTATGTTCCCGCGCGGGCCGCTTCGCAATAATACTTCATATCCCCGTATTACGTCCAAGCTGGAGGTCATTTGTTACCGCGTGGGTGCCTCTGATTGAGGATTTCGCAGTTCTGGAAACTGTGGGAGGGTTTATTTTCTTTTAGGTCCGCCCGCCGAGTGGTTTATACGAGGATAAATCTTTCATGAATCGGTTCCAATGAATAATACAGTTGGTGTATAGGCAATGCTATATTAATATAATTGAAGTGAAAGAAGATACCAATCATTTCGTAAAAAAGAGTAAGCTGGTCTTTGAAAAAAAGGCTGTTCTTCAAACGTAGCAAAATTGGCTCTCCAAAGCCGATGCTCCAAAGATGCATGGGCTACCCGCCCTTGTACCATGGGCTCTAGTGTTAAAAATCTCTGTGACCACTTGCATCAGTCTGCCTCTTGATTTTAGAGATGGCCATGACAATGATTTGCGATAAAATAGCCTGCTGCATGAAATATATAAAAAATAACGACAATTATATAGACAGAATTCGAAGCGGCAATAGCCCAATGGGTAATGTGTCGGACTTACGATCGAGAGGTCGTGGGTTCGATCCCCATTCCCCCATTGCACTATTGACGTGAACCCACTCCTTACACAAGCCTTCGAGCTTAGCGGGAGGGGTTAACAAAATTACTAGTATGTATGTATTGACATCCTAGTAATTAAAAAAAAAATACGTTTTTTTTCAATAATAATATAACTGTATTAATAAATGAAGCTGCCTTTCATATATTCTTATAGTCATTACTACATCAAACATATAACATAGTTGAATCTCCAGTTATTTATTGTCTCGTGTCTGTTATTGTTATCTCGTCCACTCAGAATACCTAGATTGATCGATTGTATTTATTTCTTCCCATTGTGGTTTGATTAATGTATCTGTCTATTCATTAAAGTCTCCATTGGCGTGATTGACTGAGGTTATTAGTCGGGGTTGTTATGTTCATTATTCAGAGATAACTATTCATTTATCGTATTATTATTGGACTAACTACGTCATTTTTAATAGCGAGAGAGAACTAGGATTGTAGAATTAGGTTTCGATGAAACTTATACTTATTCGTATATAACTATTTCTTTAGTTTTACCTGATGATATTTTTGTTTGTTTTATCGTATTATTATTGGACTATTTGGACTGTTTATTAATAGAATAATGACGTGGTTGAGAGTTGAGAGAGTAAGAGAACGAGGATTGTAGAATTAAGTTAAGATGAAGCTGAACTATTTTGTTTACTTTTTACCTGATGATGTTTTTGTGTGAAAGAGTAACAAACATCGTCACAAACTTTCGCATTTATAATATTGTTAGGATATTATAATTATACCTATTTCCAAATCATGTTATAAGGGCCTATAGAATAGGTTGACCATTACCGCTGTTCAATCGCGTAGATTGTTGTTGATTGACATTGATTACACAGTTCGTATCAATTGTTATGTTAACCTACTCACAATATGTACACAATTTTATACACTCCTTGAAAGAAATGAAATAATACACACGTAAATGGCGTTAACGTTTCACACGCCTCTCTCGAAATACCATCTTTTAATGTCGCCATAATTTTTAAAGAAACACATGTTACCCACAATTTTCACAATTCACAATTTTGAAAAAAACATTCGGGAGGTGTTTTTGGTTACCATAATTTTGGAAGAAACAATCTCAACACAATTATGAAAGAAACTTAAACTCACCACAATAAAAAAAAACACCTTCGGAGCCCATAATTTTGGAAGAAACGCCCTGTAACCTCACCACAATTTCGAAAGAAACTCTTAATATCACCACAACTTTTGAGGCTACACCTTTTAATCTCACCAACAAAGACTTCAGTCCTTATGAATTCAGCAGTTCCTTCCCCTAATCTTTCCTTCTGTAACGTCTTTTAAGCCGGTTCAACGGATTAATCCAATTTACCAACTTTACATTCGCACCTCGCTCGCTTCCTGAGCACTATTTAAGTTACTAGTTTGAGGGAAGTTTATTAACTGCGCGGCTAACGGAGAAATGTCAATTTGATTTGTAATTTGCTCTTGGGGTAGTGTTTACGCCTAAAATCACTTTCCAGGTAGGAGAGTAGGACCGGGAATTGGCGTACGTGTAAATACGATATGGATTGGATTTGATTAATGAATGTTTATCTATAAACCTCGACGACCATACAATCTACAAGACTAATAATAACAGATTTCAAACATCATAAAATTGAGTAAGATTAAATAGATTGCATGCAATATTACGTTTTTCATTTGCTTTTTAGAAAATGTAATTTTATAATCTTTTGTATGACAATATTCAGTAGTCGATTCTTTTTTTTTCATATTATAAGTATGAAAAAACTATCACTAACCGGGTTTAAGAAGTGGGCACAATTTTTTGTAATGTGTATACGCAGATATCATTGAAAGATTTAAGTAACATGTTAGACTCTGCCCCTTGTTCTCATTGTCAGATAGAAATTTAACTAATAATAGTAGTATTTCAAATTCTTTTTCGGAGGCTTTACATGCCTTTGCCCAACTATGATTTTCATAACTATATCATAAATTTACTATAAACTAATACCCGGTGTAAATTCTGAATGTTATTATGTATGCATACTTACAAAACAATTGTTACTAGTAACTTTATAGCCCAGTTCTAAAACGGTTTAAATATTTTTATAATCGGGTTACGCTAGGTAACACACTTATTGACTCTCCAGGCGGTGGGCCCCGTGCTGCGGCAATGGCTGCAGCGCAAATACGGGGTACTCACCTTCCGCCTCGTGCAGGTGCTCTCGGGGCATGGTTGCTTCGGGAGCTACCTACACCGCCGGGCTGGCAGACCGGATCCAGGGTGTGCGGTGTGTGCGGTGCGGTGGCCTGCGGCGCCGAAGATACGGTGCCGCAGGCCCTGGCCGAGTGCCCGGGGTGGGAGAGCCAGCGCGCCGCGCTGGTAGCGACCATCGGGCCCGATCTCTCGCTGCCCGCTGTGGTGAAATTCATGATGGACTGCGAGAGATCGTGGCGGGCCGTATCCCTCTTCTGCGAGGACGTCATGTCGCATAACATAACATTATGTATGAACACAAAATCCGCTTTTCTTTATACTTTGATGTTCGATTTGATAATCGACTATCCGAATACCGTACGAAAACTATTAGTCCGGTTTATCAAGTTTCTACTGTAGTCTTTTTATAGAAATACATTCTTAGATAATATGAATCGCACTGATTTGCGTATAGAGAAGCTAATGCTGCGCACTTTACATCCTTATAAATCATTCAACTACGTCTAATTCTGCAACTGGATTCATGTCATAACTATGTGTAGAGCTAATGTGATGATTCTTAATTCAAAAAAAAAGAAAAAAAAAGAAACGACACTTTTTGACTTACGAGACGGCCCTCCATATCCTATCATGTTCTACATCTCAAATTAAAAAGATACCTTGACGTCCGAATTCCAATTACTTCTAACCAACGATTGGTTTACAACCCTCTTAGAATCTAATTCTGTGACCGTTTAGTTTTAACGAATCGGTCTACTAAGAATCAAATTCTTTCACTAATTAGTTCTAACGAACAGGTCTACTAAAATTCAATTTTGTAACCGGTTAGTTTTTTAATGCAGCGAATGATTTCGGTTCCACTTCAGCGATCGCCCTTCCTGACGATGCACCTCGTAAGTATAAACTAGTCGAAACAAGCGCCACGTAACATAGCATCAATGTAGTACAATGTTTCGTGGGTCGAGTCTAAAGACACTACCACATCTATTACTGTTGTAACAGCGATGTACTGGTTTAATAGATGCGGTAAAAATTAACTGTGTCTTTAAAAGTAAACAAGGCTCCAACTTAGTAGGAGGTAGCTGCATTTGTAGTCGGTCTAAGAAAGATCTGGATTTATCACACAGCGTGTTAGTGACCTAGTAACTTATCACTAAGTGACTTAGTAACTTATCACTAAGTGACTTAGTAACTTATCACTAAGTCGGCTGCATGCTCGTTTGCTAAACAATACATGTTTAAAAAATTTAATGACTTTCCAAGTATGTAGTTCTTCTTACTGCCGACGTTCTGAATAAAATCTACGTGTATCTTAATCAAAAAAATTCTCAACAAGGCCATCCACAGTAATATAACTTTTACTAAAAATTAAAGAGCATTCTAACCGTTGCATCCGGCGAGCTAGCTTTCTTGTTTTACCGAAGAGCACGGTTTTACAACAAGATATCAGCACATAAAAAATGTACACCCATTTAACGCATTCAGTATCAAACTAGCTAAACATATAGTAGCTTGCCAATGCGTTAAATAGGCACCTTGTTTGAGACGAACATGAATATTATGTTAATTCTCATGTAAGTGGCTTGTGTCTTTTTTGAGATATAGTGTCTATAAACCTAAACCTAAAATTATATCTGTGTATAGTAGATAATAAAAATTACAAAATATTAAATTATTGTGATACATATCTATTAAAAATTACACATGTTTTTAAATTTAAATTCATTTCAGATCACACCTGTATACAATCAGATAATGGGGCGCTCCATGACATTATCTATCGGTATAAGCTATGGAAAGATATATTTGGCAACCAATAATCATGTAAGTGTTTCTACTGGATAATCAAGAATTTTTTGCTTAGTATTCAAATATAAATCCTGGCATGTTTTGCAAACACTTTTTACTGATGGTGATTAAGACAGACAATGGCTAACCATCGTTGTAACAATTTGGCGTAAAATATTGCAACATACAAGAAACAATGCTTCATTTTCCTGTCGAATCTTTTTAGTTAAGTGACCCGATTGGTGTAGCTTGTAAAAAACTTAACATATTATATAAAGTTATTAAATAAAATAACAAAATAAATGGTATTGAGTTTGAATTTAAATCTGTATATTTTATAAGAGTAGCAACGGAATATGAAGTTTATTAAAATAGATGTGCATAAGATTATACCTGTACCTAAATCTATGCAAATGTATGAGGTCGTAGATGAATAGAATTTATATTTATTAACTATTTTTTTGTACACCACAAACCTTCTTGACGTAAGTATTGTGCACGCTAGTAATGCTAAATGTAGCTATGTACGAGTATATTAGATAACTAAGAGTGACAAGTAGTTGCAAATTACATTAAGATTTTACTGTAAATATACTTATACTAATGAACAGCCACTATGCCGATTGGAACGGTTGTTGCCTTTTAAAACCTCTTAATTAAAGTAGGTCTACTAGATTGCCATAAGTGACGCCTTATGTAGGCATCTATTTAAACCACTATTGAGAAATTGTAGAAGTTACGTACCTACATATGCATGTTGGCATAGCATTATGGGCATCCTTTTAAGATTGTTGAAAAGGCTCTTAGAAATTAACTATTGGAGAATTTGTGCGCCATAATTGTAATGTTTTTATACCGCGTACCGAATACATTCTTCACCTCCAATATGTATTATTGATTGTCGGGGTAAACATCTTTTATCCTTTAAATGTCGATATTTTATTTTCTTTCTTTGTACCAAAGTTCTAGCATAATTTAAATTCATTATCGTTGTATTAGCAACCAGAGCCGAGTGTTGGAATATTGTTTAAGAGAATTAAACAATCTTTATCTTTAAGAATATTACATTCAAATCAAGAATATTGTAATAAAAAATCCATCTCATTTAGACATTTTATGAATTATAATAACATTGTAATCCATAAAATGAATGATAATGATAATAACCTATTTGATTTTATGCTCTCAGACTTATCAAGCTGTAATTTTATTCATATTTGTAACGGAAAATTTGGTAGCCAACTGCGTAAAAAGAATTCTTTAGTTGTTCCATGATAAGTAATTTAAACCGTGTTTCTGTTTAATTTCATAATTAAAATAATTATTTCTTAATAAAAGTTAATATAAAAACATTTTGTGAGTTTTGTTTTAAACGCCGCAAATGAATAATTCAGACAGTCAGTGGTAGTCAAAAAATTATATTATTATGACTGAATTGTATATTATTCAGAAGCAAGGATTCTCGAAGGAATTGGAAAGTTCTCTCCCAGTCTACCATATCCTGAGAATTTAAAGACGTTGAAAATTGATGATCACTGACTGAAGAAAATGTATAAATGATGTATTCAGTGTATTTATATACCTTATAATGGATAAAAACATTTGATTTTTGATTCTTGGGGAAATTGAAATAGGAAATATTTGCTTAGATACCCAATGATCCATTTTAAAATCACCAAGATTTCTCAAGTGGAACACGATTCCCTAACGTCCGAAAGAGACTGAGAGGTTATAATAATGTGTTACATTTTTTATTTTTAAAATATGCACAGATTTATTAGAAAGGATACGATCGATGCTTATGGACTAGGAATAGATGAATCTATTATAGAAATTGCAAACCACATCTATAATCTGAGAGGATGATCTTTGCATTATAACCATAAATGACAAAAAAATGCACTTAACAAAAAAAAGTTACAACAAACAAAAAAATAAGCTTTAAACGTAACGTAATGAAAACAATGACATTATCAATAGCTTAGAATACAGCCAATTATGCTTCCTGAGTATTTTTTTTACCACACAATAGTTCTTACGCTAAGAATTTCAATTACGTATGTTTGTGGTATTAACGAGAATAAACTATTTTTTTTTGTTTCCATTGCGGACATGTATTCTGGGATTCATTTACCAATCACCCAATACACGACTTAGTAGAAATCAATTCTTTTCTGTCTCCACAGCAGTTTCTACGACCGTTCTCACTATATGGGTCAGTAATTACGAGTGGTGATGGCAACAGACGTATACACACGCAGTGTTTGACCAAAAACTTAGAATACATCACCAAAGACAAGGTTCACATCGAAGCAGACCCAAATACTATGAAGTGAGTTAGCCTATTCTAAAACAGTTCCTTTTCCTTTTACCACTCGCTAGTGTAAAGCCAAAGCTAATACTAGTCACTTATCGTTAGATACCTATAATCATTCACTATCTATATGTTTTTAGTTTGTCTGTGTGTTTGTTCACTTTAATCTCAGACAGCCGTTTCTGAGATTTGAATGCGGTTTTCACTGATGTGTGTGGTCATGTAACATTGAATGTGTTTCATAAGAATCGGCTCATAAAAAAAAAATTACACTAAATGGTGGCACGAGGACAGGGAAATGATGATAAATGTTAGTTTTACAAAACCATTATATATTTTTGTTAAGGCTCAGCAAGAATTCAGATAAGCCAATATGCATCATGCTAAGTTGGTTGATGGCTCGTAAAAAACACACGCTGAAATACGCGAGTCTGTATCTGGAGGAGGGATTCGACGTGGTCTCCGTCAGCATTCGACCCTGGCAGCTCATGTGGCCGAGGATAGGTGCACAGGTTTGTATAATAATACAACAATATCTATTGGGATTGCTGTATTTTGAGAGCTTGACACATAACCCTTCACTTAACCCTTAGTTTAACAGTGGAGCCACAAATAGACGAAGGGCACAAAGTGTTTTTATATTTTCTTGTTGCCATTACTCATTATATTATACGGATGAATGAACCAAATAATTCTCGTTTACTATCTTTTGAATTACAGAATGAGTAATAATGAGTCTTGGACGATGACATCCACACAATTTTCCAGCCTAAAAGTATGATTTTTTAAAATAAAAACCGTACAGTCTCGATTCTAAATTTTATCTAAGTTCTTAGGACATTTTAGTTGAAGTGTGAGAAGGTAACAAACAGACAGAGTTACTTTCGCACTCATAATATCTGTATAGACTAGCATGGATGAAATGTAACATACAGTTACTTCCGCAACCGCAAGGGGTTAACATATATTACTAATATATTGACAAACAAATTTAATTGGAATGTTACATAATTTCAGAGGATCGGTAGGGACATATTGAAGTTGTTGGCGGCGAACGATAACACGTTTATGGTGCACGGCTTCTCTGTGGGCGGTTACGTGTGGTCGGAGGCCTTGGTGCACGCTGCCAAGGATTTACCAAAGTAAACATTTCATTCCTTATCATCATTATTTTAAGCACAGTGTCCTTCACATTGTGGTTCGGCTCCGGAGTTATCTGGAGCTACTCCACCGCTACTTTTCGTTAGATTTTATATAGATTCCGATGAGATTGATCCGTTATTTTCCGAACATTGATTTTTTCATGAGATTAAGGTAGCAAAAAGAGGTTCTGCTCCACCCGATGGCAGGTAGTTACCGTCGTACATTGACATCTGCAATTACACTAAGACAGGATCAGAGGTGTTTCTTAGATCAATCGCTTATGAGCAAACCTCTAAGGATCAAATTAGATCTCCTCGAACAAGTGTGACAAACTATCTTGCTTGAAACCAGTAGAGCAGTATTTCTTTTACAGAACACTGTTGTTATAAGATAGAAATAGGTGTGGCGGTGGAGCCTCCGGAGTTAAAAAACGAGATATTCTACCTCTTTTTATATGTAATCAATCTACAGGTACCAGCCAGTACTGGACCGAGTGTCCGCGCAGGTGTGGGACTCGGTGGCGGACATCACGGCCGTTGTAACTGGAGTGCCGCTAGCCGTGTTCCCAAATAGCCCTTTAATGCAGAATATTCTCAAAGGATTCCTTAGGTAGGACGTTTTTTAATAAGCAAATATTGTAGAGTAAGTTATGTAGTTGTTGTTACTTCAATTGATAAACACCAACCTTTAAAATTTGATATCTATTATCTGTGCATTTAACTACAAGCGCCCTCTGGTCTAAAACTTGTGTGCAGGTGCTCACAGGATCCCATTGACCCATTTCTTTTTGCTTATCTATTTGCGATTCACCTATTTATGCTACAAATTATAATGAAATCATATGATGAACGATGACATTCTTATACAATAATTTTTATACTACTGAAGTTTATTGCTCGTAACTGTAGCGGCAAGCAAATAATGAGTACTACTTAAGTATTATACTCAACACGTCTACGAGAATTAATGTCTAAGTACCTACATTTTACTTTTCAGGCTTTATCTAAGGGTGTTTTCGTACGTAGCGACAAAACACTACAAACTGGCGTCGGAGACATATTATGCGACAGATTGCCGAGCACCCGCATTGTTCCTACTTTCTAGTGTAGATCCGGTCGGCGCCGAGAGGAACATTACTAATGCTTGCAAATCCTGGCGGGATTTAGGAGTTAAGGTAGGGTATAAAATAAAAGCGTGAATATGTAGCGTTGCCCTTGTCAGAGTCCACTTAAAGAATCGAAAAGATGGTTGGCCACTAACCAGTGCCTACGTCCGCCAATACGAATTGGAGCAGCGTGGTGGAATATGCTCCAGGCCTTTCCCAGTTGTACGAAAAGACTCGTGCGTAACAGTGGGATATAAAAAGATTGCGGCCATAAAATAGGAGCAGTAAATGCAACATTGCAAATGTATATGTATAATGCATAACGCTGCTTTTGTCAAAGACGACATAACATCCGATTCCCATCTTAGCCTAGGCTAGTTGTATTCTGGGTCGTTTCCCATTGAGCTAATATTAAATTCGATTGATTTTGGATAAGTTCTGCCTCGGTATCCATACGTGTATCGATATCTTTCGTCAAAAGTTCAAAATACTCATGAGTCGCCATGTCAGATAATCAAGAGTCAAAATCAAATCAATCGGTGTTCAATAACCTACAAGACAATAATTTAAATCAAGTAAAAGTACATCATATACATACAATACTACACACTTTATATGTATTGTATAGTGGACGTATTTTTTCATGCCCACAGTGCACGTGGCAGTGCTGGGACAGCTCGGCCCACTTGTGCCACTACCTGAAGTATCCGGACGAGTACCTGAGACTGCTACGGAAGCATATACACGACAACGTGCCTCTGGTCAAGTACGAGACTGATGTTCCACAGAAGATGCGAGCAGTTGCGTAAGGGAACGAACAAAACGCTCACACCACAAAACGTCGTTGTGATCCCGGCCAAAACGTCATTATTCGCCCCCACGCCGCCATCGATCTCAGTAGGCGGGGACCATTTCATACTGTTGTACGTTACATAGGGGGTCATAAATTCACACGGCAAGGGGGAGGGAGTCGACAGTGAGACAATGGGTGTGGAGGGGTAATAAATACCGTGACGTCGCATTCCAAAATAAATTAGTTTAAAAAAATTAAAAAAAGGTTAAGACAACACGAAAAAAAAATACCAACAATATTTTATTGTAATATGTGACGTCACACTAGACTAGGGGTTCAAGTGTGACCAGCTGTGACAAGGACAGGGGTTAAAAATCATGAAATTGGTGTGACGTAATTTTAATGGCCCCCAACCACTCAAAACGTTAAAAACGTCATTATTCGCGTTATACTTTTCAAAACCTGTGTGCTAATAATAATATTTATCAATGCAAATGGTGTAGCGGCTGTAATTAGTATTAAAATTATATGTCCAATTAAACTTGGTACTCTAAAGCAACGTTTCTTTAGTATAAAGTTCTGGGGTTGCCTTTTATTATGGTTTCAAGTTTTGAACACTACATTTTTTCCATATTTTCTATTTGTCGAGATCTTTTATTATTTGATTACGCAAGAAGTGATTTTGGTAAGCATGTAATCCATCATTAAAATTTAGAAGAATTTGAAAGTGTTTGAAATAAATAACTGATTTTTAGTATTATACTATCTACATATATTTTAACCTAACGCATTGAAGCATTACGACCCACAATTGGAAAAATACTGCTCTAAAGTCGCGCCACAAGTTACTAAGCGATAATCATGTTCTATAAATACTTTAAATCTTATTATTACGAGGCGTATATTTAAATATAAAATAAGTAACAGCCGGTACAAGGCTCAAGGTTGTTGGTACTTAATATTATGTATAGAAATACTTCAATTAAATTGTTATATTTAAGTTTGATTACTATAATTCGTCGTTGTAATTTATAAAAAAAAAAGAAATAATTGGTTAACAACTGTTATTAAATATTTTGGTCTCGTTGATTTGCTTTTATTTTTATACGAGTAAGATTTAGGTTCGTAGCCTCCTTACACGACACCGCACCCACCCAAAGTATGAGAATTCAAGTATGAACTTAATATTTAGCTCTATATATATAGTCCTCCTAACCGAGTTTCGTCCACAGCCGCCAGTCTCAAATAGAGATCAGCCATCTGCGCGGGAGATACGCACAAGCGTGTGCGCAAACACACGTGCACTCTCTGTTCCCTCACTCTCACGTTCCGATGGGACGGCAAACTGACACGACCGGTGAGAGATTAGGCGCAGGACCATCGGCTTTACGTGTTTAGCTCTATATATGGACTATTGAGAAACAAGATGGTGGTAAGCTCGCTTACCGCGTGCTGTCTGCTAACTTGTGTTGTTACTGTAAAGTGTATCTACAGAGCACAATGTTAAGATTATATTCGAATTCATTCTTTGGTTGGGTGGGCGCGGTGTCGTGTGAGCTACTACGGCTTTTAATTAGACACGTGACAGGTATGCGACCCCGTCCCCGCTCCCCCCGCACACCCCGCACTCGCCCACACACATACGGTACCAATAGGATACTTATTATCATCGATAGTCCAATTCTTCGTTCGTTCTTATGTCAAACGTTTATTTCTCTTTCGTTAAATCAACTAAATTTCGGCTAAGCTAAGCTAAGTTTTTTATTTTGTACAGTTAAAAAAATTTTCACGCCCCCACAATATAAGTTTAAGATAAAGACAATTACTTTGTACAATTCTTTATTAAAACACCTATACGTATATTAATAATAATTAGTTCATTATAAATATATACAATAGAACGTACATGCACTGTACGAATGTTGCTCGAAAACAGAAATCAACATAGAACAAAAGACAGAAAGTTATTTATGTACACTTGCCATTTACTACGGCTATATTAATATAAACACTTCAAGTCGTCCACGGCTCGTTTAGCTGATGAACATCAAAAATGCATGAGCTTCCTTACAAATTTTCATCCCCATTTTCACTACTTTAGAATTTCCAAAAATCTTCTTAAATTAGTCACTACATCATGAAATGATGTGTAACTATATTAAATTCCAAATCAATCGGGTATATAATTTAAGAGATTTCATGATGAATGAATAAGTCAATCAGTCAGATGTCGCTTATACATAAATTGTCAAGCCATGGCTACTGCAACATAAACTATTACCTAATGTAAATTTTCACCGAATGTCAGTCCTGTTCCTATTCCTGTGCTTATTCCTCTTCCCCGTCTTGTTCTTGTTAATCTTCTGTTTCGGTTGCTTCACTCTCTCCCGCACCGCCTTCTTCAACTGCAACGACCTCTTACTCTTCTTCTTCTCCATCTTAACATTCTGCTTGTGCAACTCCGCCTGCTTTCTCAACTTCTGGTTACTTCTCATCTTGTGCTCGCTTCCCTCTTTAGCGGTCAAGCCCGAGTAGTCTTCCCCGTTGTCGGTCGCTTGACCAACATTTGCGTTTCGTGGTCTCTTAACAAACTTCCCCGCTTCTGTTTTGGGCGTGGCGTTCTGAAGCTTCCTCTTCTTCATGTAACTCTCGTCGGGTGCGCTCAATTTGCGTTTCCTGTTTCTCTTGTTCTTGGTGTTCTGTTGTGCGTTCTCTTCCTTGTTCGCTAGAGGATTGTTCGCTATGGATTTCTCTAATCTCTTCTTCCGCGCGTTGAGCGCTGCGCGGTCTTCTATCGAGAAGGAGACTATGGGCCTCTGTAAGTGTGAAAACAATAGCTTATTTTCTTTCCACATTTATTATGTGCCTTCATTTAGTTCTTCTAATACAAAAATAGGCAAGCAGTGCCAATCACAATGGGTTAAGGTCAACTTATAAATTAATGTAAATATGTTAATCACATTTATTTAAATAATTAATATTAAATTCTTATTGTTATTCTTATATAGAAGAAATACATAAACGTGGGTCACAACAAGTCATTAATCTATAATAGCTATGCCAGTAAATTATTGAACAATAAATATTATAATACTGAAAAGAAAAGCTTCTTACGTTGTTCCTGTCGAATATTTCCGGGTTGTTGTTGAGCTTGCGCAGGCACGCCAGCGCGTCCTCGTGCCGCGTGAACATCACGAAGCCGAACCCCTTCGACCTGAGATCACATGAAAATCATCTATTTATCAAGCGGCAATAGTCCAATGGGCTCAATCGACAGATCTTGGATTCGATCTTCACTCCCTCGTTCTATTATTGACGTAAATTCACTACTAACATGAATAGAATTAAAAATGGTAGGATTAAGCACTGATGTATTTAGCAATTTTATTTAGAATTCTACGAAAAGGGTTTTGGTATTAAAAATATACCGATCGGTTACATGTTTCAAGAATTAAATGTTTTTATTCATTATAAGGTTTACAAATACACTCAATGAACGTCATACACATTTTCTTTAGTCAGTGGTCATTGGTTATCAATACCTTCAGGTTCTCAGA
>DWGW01000488.1:0-14773 GCA_018247775.1 Udranomia orcinus
GTTTAACAGTCTGTAGACTATATTAATTATACATATAAAGATATCAAGGTAGTAAAGTTGTTGCTTTTATATTAATTTTATAAATTTAGGTTACTGAAAAAGTAATTTGTTAAGTTTAATATTTTCGCCCTAAAGTACAGAGAAAAAGACAATATTCCACGATGCAAAATGGATTCTGACTCCATAGTCTCTTAATTCATGTCGTGATCGGGTGCGCGCCGCGGGGCGTCGCAAACGCGATTGTGGGCAAACGAACCAGCACACGCCATTACCGCGCCACCTGCCTGCTCTGTGTCAACCTCAAGTATCGCGGTAACCCTTCGAATCATTTTAGCTGTTTATAGTGCTCTTTACACTGAACGCCTGCAATGTCTCCGTGAAATCGTTAGCACACATGAATATCCTAATTTTCCAAATATGTAGATCCAGTGAAAATATGAACAAATCGTATCTTTATCAGCACATCAGAGCTGTAATGTGGTTAATATTATTAAGCACTGAGCCGCCGATAGTGATTTTTACTATATTATATATTAATAGTTTAATAGATGAGACTTTGATTGTAAATAGGTTCGGTAATCATACATTTGTTTGTGGAGAGACAGACCTTATTTAGTTTATAGACCTTATTTGTTGCTCTCTGTATTTCATAGTACTATCAGCCACCTACTATCCTTACCACAATATTATAAGACCAAATAAGAATGTGCTTAAATGCATTCCTGATCGTGGGAAAATCCTAATGCTCACAGAAAACAAATGTAGTAGTTAACATACTTGTATAATGAACATTGAATTGATAAGCCTTAGTACTTGTAATGCTCAAATCAAGGTAAGCTTCATTACCTGGAATAAGTGGGCGACATACTCGTAGATTGTTTTGTCTTCAACTAATCGGGTAAGTCTGGGATAACATCCGGACTTTATTGATAACTCCTGGTTGACATTTAATGCTGATTAAGCATCCATACACCTGTATCATATAGCGATGTTTAAGTATTAGGTAAAATTTCCTAGAAGTTTTCTAGAAATACCCACTGCACTTTTATTGCATCAGATGTGGTATTCAAACTATGTGTAACTAATAAACGTAATGCATATTACATCGCATTCCTAGGCACGAGTCTCTCGCCATAACTGAAGAAGGACTAGAAATCATTTTGGAAGATAGTTGAGTATACATAACGCATAATATGGCTGTTAGCGTTCAATTGGTCAGTTTGGTTACCAAACTCTGATTCGGTTTTTTGGAACGTGTTTTGAATGTGAAATTATGTTGTTATTAAGATTTATACAATATTTACTTTATATTTTATTTATATTGCAAACTTCGGCGTCGCGAATAAACAACAATATTGTTATACCTGACGTGACAATTCAATATAACATCTTCCGGAGATCGCGGCCTCGTTCTTGCGTAGGTGAAGCAACGTTGTGTTTGTTTTCCTTCTAAATAAAATTGGCGCCACGTTACATGTTGTCTATAGAAATATTGTTTGTGATTAAGATGTCAATAATATTCATTTAGTCGTATTGCCCTTAATTTGGCGGTAGAAAATTATGTTGTTAGACTCCAGAGGCGCGCTACCGCCACGAATATTTCTGTCTTATAACAACAGTGTTTTTGCTGCGTTTTGGTTAGAAGGGTGTAGTAAGGGTTACATTTAAGACGAGGCGTTCTATATTAGTCTGCACGGGTAGCGACGCATTTGTGGCTGACCTAAGAAAAAACTTATACCTTGGTCTTTGATTACAAATGTCAATTGGTGGAAGGGAACATTTATCATCAGGTGCATGCTCATTTGTTACTGTAATGTTAATCTATCAATTGATATAAAAAAATCGCTCTATATAGTTCTCTGTTAGTGCATAAGGCATTCAGTAGTAATAATAAGAAACATAAATTTAGAGACTTATTGTAGATCCACGTTTTATTGAAAAAATATATTTGCTATAAAATCACTGTTGTAATTTTCAAAGTCAAGTCAAAGGTATATCAAACAAAGGTATATAACATTAAAATCTAATTTAAAAGTGTATGAAAACGTTAGAAATGTAGGTAACACATGTGAAGGTCTACTTTTTCTCCCAATTTGCATCAAAATATAAGATCTTACTAAAATGATAGCGCATGGAAAGGCTAGAGTACGAAAAGAGTAAACTTTGTACATTGAAGGACTGGTTCTTCCATGTATAACTGATTACAATAACACATTCAAATGTTGCATTTAATCGTCACACGGAGAAGCTCATGCCGGATCGAATTAACGAAAACAATAAAAGCGGCGCGATCAAGTTGCACAAACCCAAGGTGAACATTTCATAACATTGACGCCATTGCCATCCTCTTATTACCAGTGGGTAGTGTAATCGAATATACATTGTTTTTAACGCTTAAGGTTTGAGTGATTCTTTTGCAATAGTAGGTATGTAACATACCAAGTTAGATTGGCGATGTGAACTTTGTTGTGACTTACTAGCCGGAAGAGATAGCATATATTATGTAGGCACCTATATAGGATACATGTTTAAAAATCTGGGTATGCAGTGCAAAAACTAAATTAAATTAGTTTGTTAAGTATAATGTATGACAGATGAGATGGAAGGGGAAGGAAGCGAGTTATTGTATCGAACGAAGGTTGAAAAATTAGAATCAAAGATTTGTATTGAAATTTATTGTGTCCTTGGCTATATGTTAATTGGAGTCTGAAACTTTTTATATTCGACTTCGTTATGATATGAGTTGATTTACATACTTATTGTATTATATTTCTTACACATTGTTTATTTGAACTTAAAATTTAACCATACATAATATAAAACATATAATGGTGTTTGTATTGTTACGATGCACACTGATGTACTCGTATATGATTTTTAGTTGTTAATATGATTATGAGGAGAAGGTTAATATTTCATCATCGTTCATTTGTAGATAACCATTCAGCACTCGTATGGTCGGTTCGTCTCTACTGTTTCTTCTAGACATGTTGCGCTTTACACCTATCATTTTCTATAATGTCGATCCTGTAAAAATTATAATGATTTTAGATTTTACCATAGTATCGTCGTTGTAATAAGTTGCTTTGGCAACAGTCATTGGGATTATACATTACCGGTATGTAATACAGCTATAGCTACATACATACCTGTCCTATAATACGTATAACAAATTCTGTAGCAACATCTTAAACTGAAATTAATTTTAAGTACACGATATCCTTTTATGCCTTTATCTTACCGTTGCTTTAAATTATAAAGTAGATAGAAACCTATATAAAGCCTGTAGAGGACCCACTTGAAGTGGAAAAAAAGTTGTTACTAGCAAATAAATTGAAAATTAGCAACCACGAAGAAGAGATGAATTTATTGCATTGAGAGCTTCATTGTATTCACGTTGAATGTAGACAGGGGCTTGGATAGCGGACGATACCAGCCGAGCGTCATTATCAAATCAAAGATAAGTGATTAATGGAGATGAAACAAGTGTTCAATCAACGTGTGGTCGCTCCCGCACGTAATCGCAGGGCAAGGTTGGCGGTTAACGCCGCGTCGGGCGTTCGCAAAACAATCGCCACTAATGATCCTCGTCGAAATGCTGTAAATTTACTATTAACGGACATCGGTAAATGTTTTACGTAGTTTATTATCGCTTTTTAAATGGCAATCGATTAGTTCAATGATTAACACAAAAGAAAAATTGTTATGCAAAATAATAATCGTACAACATTTTATGTTATGTATATGGGACATAAAAGTATAAAGAAAACAAATATAATTTAAATAATTTGTAATTCAACTAAACTCTATGAGATTGTAGATCCAATCAGACAAAAATATTTAAATTATCGGGTAACTAACTATATAAATAAAATTTCCTTTTGTAAATGTCAAATTTATTTATATTACATAAAATACCGTATTTTACAACATATTATGTACTAAGTGAACCATATTTTCTTGAGGTTATCATTTATTAATTATTATAATCTCGTGCCGATAACTTTAACACGTAAATCCAACGAACATAATTTATAATTATGCATTAGACGATGCCAACACATAAGTAGGTATACTGCGCTGGCAAAATCGTGTTATATTCCAAATAATAACATTCAAAGAATTAAAATTGTCATCGTCGCAAGAAATAAGTGCTGGTATTAACTAAATGTTGCAGTAATTAAATACACCGTTGCAAAATAATTAACAATGCTTTATGTAGGTAAATGTGTCCCGAGGACGTTGACCTCGCGACATCGACTTGTGGCAATTATACTGTAGAAAATTCTAGATATTCTCATGGAAATCTTTGTATTTTACTTAGGATCACTGCCGCATACTTCTATCCATAAGGAGCTGATTTGGTTTGATCTGGTGTGAAGTGTGCGTGGTGAGGCGGCTACATTCAAAGTGTTACATTAAGGATCACATAGGATAATGATATCTGGACTATTGGTTGCAAATTTTACGAACATATTCATATTATTACATTATAATTTGAATTAGGAATGAAAAATAAGTGTTGAAACTTGATGGTTGCATTTTCTTGCCCCGTGTTAGGTCTTGTTATGATTATCTTAAGCTTTACTTTGTCATGGTACCCATACAGTTTTTAGCATTAGTCAGTTAGCATAGTACTATTGTATACATTTAGCGAAGAAATATTGAGATTCTAACGGTAGTTGAAATGAAATTACGTCGTACGACATAAGGATAACACTTTAATACCAGGCTAAGCGAGGTAAATGCTGGCGTTGAACTAACTCGGCCGCTGGCTAATCCAATCACGTAATTGGACTTACCCTTTTTCATTGACCGGGTAATGACTTCCAGCTAAGCCTGGAAGGCTTCAGCATTTTGCAGTCTGAATTCTATTACCTTAAGTTTAATTGCTCTTAGTTTGACAAACAATTGGAGGAGGGTGGTGTTGCAAGATTGGGAAGCATGGTCCTGATAGTATCTCTATCTATAGAGAGAGAGAGACCACATTAAACTAGCAAGGGCTATTCGCTATACCTCAGAGCTAAGACCGAAAATCCCACTACTATTATAAATGGGAAAGTGTGTAGGAATGTTTATCACTCCTGCACGCAAAAACAACTATACAGATTCTTATCAAACTTTACAGTAATATTGCTTATACATAAGAATAATAAATAGGCTCTAATTTATAAATATATTCCGTAAAGTGACGAAAATATAAGGACAAGTGTCAAGTAGTAAGTTGGAAAAACGGTGCCATTCTACATAATAACATAAATACATAAAATAATTTTATTTCATGGCACACTATTTATGCGTAAGAAGTAGCAGTTTAAGTTATTTATGCCAAATACTGTTTATATCTCCTCGCTGGTCATGAGCACAAGCTTTACAGATTTCTCTAACGCTGATTTCAATTTTGTCATAGAGAGAGAGAAATATTTTTTGTTCGTTTTTGTTTTGTTTGATTGTATAAAGCAGGTGTATTGCAATAAATAATAATTATAATTTAAAGTTACATTATAATAAATACTTTGATTTCCGTTTTAAACGATACTTCTACAAACTCAAATAATCATAGTAGATCCTATAGTACCTTAGTATTAGCGTAAATATTATAAACTTTGCCTTTGCCAAAGGTCAAGTCTTAAATTTGTTCTTCGGAGCGACACTGTCTGTTGGTAAATCGAATTGAAATAAAAAAAGTATTGTCATAATTTTAGGCTACACATTGTTACAAAATTAATAGCGTAGGTACCATTAACCATTCATGTACTCGTACAGCTACAAGCAAAGTAACATGCGGATCACTTCCTTACTTGTAACTGCTTGTAACCGAAATTACTGGAATTTGTTACAAGCAGGCATTGTACCGATTACCGGTAATTACCAGAATTACCACACCAGGGCCGCCGGGTCGCATCATCAGTCCGCTGGGCGGGCGGCTGGTGACATTGACGCCTCATTACTGCCAGATCATTGCAAGGGGTGCGAAAGCTACGGCTTAACGTTGCGTTCTAATAATTACACGAAAATAATTGCTTAATGCCCTTTGATTGATTTGAATCATGTTCAATCATCATCATCGTTTGATTTAATTGTATTTAGCTGTACCATAAGAAATATAATTATTGGCCTACCTGGCCATTTCGTTCAAACCTTTTGATAGTAAGAACACATCCATAAAGTCCACATAACAACTAAAAATAATAGTTGTTTTGGATACGTATACTATTAAAAACTTATTATAACTATAAGTACTAATTTTAAAATACATTCTTGCTTATTTTATTATCTATACTAATACAAAACAAGGCATACGGTACAATCTATGTCAAAAACTGCCCCTAGCGTTGTTCACGTTGACAGATAAATTGGTTTCATTTAGATATCCTGTGACTTTTGAGTTTGCATAAAGATTCGAATCTAATGTATCGTTTATACTACAAATATATCGTTTTTGTTATACAATTGATAAGTCTCATAAATAATTATTATCAGACTAACCCATGCAATACTGCTATTCATTTACATTATCTCTTTATTATGCAACTTACATGCGAAATAAACTACAACACAAGTCACAAAGTCATAATTTAATCAGACTAATCCATTACCAAATTATCTTACAAAGCAGCGTAATAAATACAGATATCTGTCCCTTAGTATTGACGCAGAGCGGAGACAATATTTACTGGACTACTCCCCTGGTCCTGCCGAACGGAAACTTATAGTTTTCTTGAGGCGCCCGCCGAATAAAATACTGCTGCCGGAGCCATAAATCAGATCGTGTCGCGGTCGCAGCCGGCGCGGAGTCGCCGCCCGTCCAGCGCTAGCTCTCTGACGCTCCGCTACATTTTAATAACAGGACTCCTCCGCTATAAATGGTCACTGACAGATTTTATTTCAGCCCATATATTACGTCCAGTCGTGCGCGTGAACTTTTTATTAATATTGGTTTTAGGACTTATAGGCATTTCTTATGTATTTTTTGTGTTCGAGTCGTATGTTATTCGTTCTGAGGGTCTAGTGTTATACGAAATATGTTACTCGATTATACCTTGTGGATACGCTCGCATTAAAAGTAAAGTTTCATTGAATTATTCCATACTATAAGCCGAAGAAGTAAATTTAAGAGTATAATATTAGTTTTGTTTCCAGTTGCTTTTGTTCCATTTGAAGTGTGAAAATGGCACGCTACGAAAATGCACATTGCTACAATGAGGCATATTAACTTAAAAAAATATAAGTTTGCTCTTGTACGTGTATAAGTAACTAAGTTCTCCCTGAATATTTATGAGACGTCGGAAATGGAAAGTTTCGATAGGTGATATGTATCGGCAGCGAAGGTTTATGGGCAGTTTTACGGCCACCGCCAACAATAATGGTGACCGCGAGGGTGCTGGACGCCGCAGCTGTTTTTTACACGCTCTCACAACCTTTACCACGAAATGGCGAAATGACAAAAAAACTTACGAGATGTCCTCTAAATAATAGAAGGCGTATTTTCCAGTAGAAGTTGTTTGCCATTTAATAATAACAATTCGGATTGTTTTCATTTCAGAATACTCTTTAGACATATTTATCCTTTTTAAATTTATTTACATTTTTTTTTGCTTACAAATATTTTTAATACAACCATATTTTGAGCTATGAATATGACATCACAGAAATATATTTTGAGTTGAATTTAAAAAAGTCAAAGTGTGAACACACGTAGTACTTTGTGTCTCAGTACTATATTATTGGAAAAAACTATACGCAATGAAATTCGAAATTAAATTAGAGAGGATAGTAAAAAAATATACTGAAAGGATTGTCCATGTCTCCCGTGTCCGAGGGTGACCACGGGCATTACAATAAAAATATTAAAAACCGCATAAGTAAGAGGCGGAGGTCGTCGGCAGTTCGGTGCAAATGTCGCCCCGGACACTTACATTATTCCTTACTGCCGCTGCCCCTGCCCGGCGGCCTCTGCGCCCCCGCTCCTATTATCTCAATACTTTAGATAGTCACCGAACATTCTCGAACTCACGATCGTTTACCAAATGACCGGCCATTTGACGAGATCCGATTAGTCATGATTGTGTTTGTGTTGTATTATAAAAATATAATCCCCCGGACTTCGCCCAAACTTCTTTTCATGTGGAAACTGATGCGACTACGGCGAACTAGACAACTTGAAAAGGATTGAGCTCAATCAAAGACGGTCATTACGAATATTGTACAGATGCAGCCTTTGAAGGATCTCCAAGAAATTTAATCTGACTGAAAGGAAGATTTTGCAAATTAATCCAAGGGATTATTTCACTTCAATGATTTCGAATAAAAATCTAATGGATCACTATTTGTATAGAGCGGTTTCAATAGCACAAACATGACGTGACATTCGGAATACTATTTATAGAAAATACTTAATGAAATAACTATTGATTTTCCTTTATTTTTTGTGTGCTATAAAATGTACTCTGTACAACTTATTATAAAGATTAAATTTATGAGATGATTTAAATTTTTTGTACATAAAATTGATAGGTACCTATATGAATTTAATAATTTTGTGACTATTTTTAAGTACCTACGAGTTATGCTAGTAATATTTAAAGATTTGTTATAACTTATCGTAGTTTCAAAATGATCTTGGCCACTCTTATGTTTTGTTGTTATGTTGTAAGTCATATGTTTTAGCCTAAACAGACTAACCTTAAACTATATTATACGAGTTGGTTACAAATGTTCATAATTGGCAGGCACGGCACTTTTCCAATGAAAATATTCTAGTTTAATATGTACCTACATTGTTATTTGAAGGTGCCATGTACATTTTTACGTGATTTGTATAACCAATATATGTAGAAAATATTCAGGTGTAAGGTAATTAAAGTCGTTCTGATCAAATAATATCATATCTTGTAAATGCGCATATAATTTCATTCTTCGAATCGTATCAAGACAGGACAGTGCAACAGGAAACTGGCACAAACTGCTGACTTTTGAAACGCAACCCGAAACCGCCTACTACAATGATGTCGATGGAAATTCACAATAATACGATAACTTACAATAACAAGTCAAAGGTAGGTTAAATATTTACTAGGTCTTATTTAAAGTGCAATACATTATTATTATTTATACGTATAAGAATAATATAGTTTCCTGAAAAAAAAAACGCAAAAAAAACTCACCTTTTCAAATCCAATAAACTTTTTAAAAACTGATTATTTTTATTATTTTTATAAAAAAAAAAAAAAAAAAATGTAAAAAAAAAAAACTCTAACTTTAAAAAAATTGATTTAAATACACTATCTTTATATTAAATTACATTATAGTATTATATCCTGTACGATTGTATTACGATGAGAGAATACGAAAAAAATTGTATTATTTAATTCTAGGTCTATTAAAATTGGTTAATTTTTTTAAATCAAGTCTCGTCTAACTCTAGTATTATATAATAGTCAATCTTGTTGAATGTTGAATACATTTTTACTTTATTATACAGAAACGATTTTTACATCACAGTTATTCTTTTTCTAATAGGCTACAAATTCATTATAGGTTTGTAGCGCTCATCACAAGGACTTATGTAGTAAAATTGTATAAAAACGAGAAATCCGAAATTCGCTACTGAATCCTGCGAACTATAACACAATTCATGAACACAGCATGAACACACAAGCTGATACGAATCGTGTATAAATTGTCTTGTCTTATCTCGGCTATGAGACATTTTTTTACATTTAAATGGAAGCTATAAGTTTTCAGTGGCAATCAATAGTGCGATTGATGGGAATAGGGAACATCGTTCCGCTTGGCCGTGTTTATCGCATGAGCCGATTGGGGAGCTGTTCTGCTCCATTATACTCTGCTGTAATCCTGTATTGTACTGCCTACCATAAATTACAAAAAGATTTGAAGCGATAGTCAAAGAATAAGTGAATGCTCGGGAACTTATGAGATTCACTATGATTAGTTTTATGATTAGTTATTCACCGTTGCTACCACAGTTACAAAATATACAAAACTATAATGACATGCAATAGTACAGCAGGAAGTGGAAGAGGAGAGAAGAACATTAGCTGTACAGTAATCAAATTCATTAATTGCATGTCTTTAAATTGTAAAATAAACGTCATTAAGATTTTTAATGTTTTCAGTCATGCGTCCTTTTTATTTTAATTAAGATATTTTACTTTAGGTATGAACAAGATAGGTTGAAGGTAGGTCAAATGTGCAACCAAAGAGGATATCGTTTTAGAAGCGCATTTACAATATTCTGCAGATTTGTTGCTTGTGTTTGTAACGACGGATGAATAGAGTTATTAGCAAGAAAGTAAATCAAAAAATTCCAATTTGCTATGAAGATTACACCTATTGGATACATCGAGCGAAACACATACTGCAAAGAGTGGATAGGTACAAAGTGCTCGGTGCTTTTAAAATGACATTAGCGTCATACTGAGACGTGCTCCATGAGCGGTTGCTCGGAGCCTCTCCGCCGGCCACGCTCCGATGAACCCTGATCCTATCATAACGCAATCGCATATCGACTGCTTCCATAATGTGACACGGTTCTATTCGAAGATCTACCCTCAAAACCAACCTTATTGGCTGTACGATAGAATTAAAAATGGTGCAGCGCGGTATTTACCTCCGTGTGCAAGTAATCTGCTCGAAATCTGCAGATATTTACGTTGATAGGCATCCAGCAAAGAAGTGGAGTAGATACGTGAACTCGATCAAGGACTATAATAAAGAAAAGCTCACGTTATTCGGTTATAAAAATAAATGATATGTAGGTGCTTAATATCTTTATGGAAGTATATTCAATTATATTAACGCACCATAATATTCATACATTCAACTTTTAATTTCGAAATAATCAGAGTGCTCAATAGCTACAAATCAGTACAGGCTATAGCTGTTGAGCACTCTGATTATGTAAAAGAAAATGGCAAATTAAATATATTCTAAAAATTACTATTGCTACAACCTTCATAAATCTCTCTCTCAGTCTCAGCACTTAATACACATTAAATAAGCCTTATTTGAGAAATATAGAAAAAATCCACAAAACCCATAATATATCCCCTTAAGCTTCCGTTCAACGATAATCCCTTTAGCGGGGGAAAAACTTCAAAAGTTAGTGCGGGCGTCGTGGGGCGCCGAATTTTTGATCTCTATTAAATTGTTTCAAATCGTTTAACTTGTCGCGGCTCAATCAGTGCGAGGCGAGGCGAGGAGAGGGCGCCACAGCCGTTGTTTCACGCTCACTGCCTCGAATACTGATGCTGCGTTTCTGTGCTCACGCCTCGCTCTACGCCTCCGTCGTGCTTAATAAGCGTTATGCTTGTTATATTCTTCAGTTTTTCTATGGTTTAGTCAAAATCGTTGTTTGGTACTTAATTCTAATAATCTAACGTTTAAATTCCCGGGTCCATTATAACAGTCGTCTGAAAGATAGTGAGGAAACTAAATCTACCCGTAAAATATTTTCTACATAAAATATTAACTAAATTAAATAAACCAAATAAAAAAAAATGTTATGGATGAGAACAATGGGAGTATGGTTATGATTTATGTTAATAACATAAGTTAATTTTTATTATTAACATTAATGTCAATCGTTTGGTAATTCATATTTCAAGTTTTCGATGGAATATCAAATTGGCATTCATGGCAATCGAACAAAATATCGAATATCTTTTTGTTCAGTATCTACGTTCAAATAAAAAAAAGCTACAAAATCACTCGGGTAGTTTTATTTACCGTCACTCCATTTGTTACGACGTTTGCCAATTAATATTTTATCCGCGGTATTATATTCGATAAGCATAAATCGTAAATCGTCGGTACATAGTCGAAGGTGGAGGGTGGGGCATCGCAGCAAAACTGATTTATTCACTGGTGATATTTTATAGCGCAGTTTATTCCGGCCGTTATTGTATTAGGGCGGCTGTTTGTTACGACGCCCTTGCCTCGACCTCGCAGAAGATACTTTCTTAAAATATGTCACACAGTTTACAAACGCTAGTTGAGTTTGCTTGAGTGAAATATGTCACACTTTCTTCTGTGAGAATCAGTTGATACCGATAAAAACGAATAAAAACTTACAATGGGAAATTTCAAACTCATTGAACTCTGAACTTGATTCAAAAGTGAAATGAAAAAGTTTCGAAGAAGCAATGGGTTAAGTTTCAAGTCTACGTTAATTATAAGGGATATATTATTAAAAACCTAAAAATAATATCATTTTTTCCAGTTATATATCTCGAAAACAATACGGTGCATTTGACTTAATTCTTGGTATAATATAGTAACAATTAGAAAACACTTTTAAATTTACTCCGCACTTGCACAAAGTGTAGTACCGAGTAATTTGATGACAGCCTTCAACTTGTAACGATAGTAATGGTTATGTTTTTGAAATACTGCAAATGCAAAATGTTATACGTATGTTTTTATTAATTTTTTTATGTGATTTGCTAAAAGAATTCTAAATTAACCCCTTCTTAACAAAAATTGAGACATTATTATACAACTTTCAAACATCGATTAATAAGCATGGCGTTGGGCGCGCAATAAAAAAAAACATTCGACTGTTCCCCAATTTTAAAATTGCGTGAAATTAAATTTGGAATATACTCTTATCCCTCTGCAGTTTGACAAATAGCTGGGAGCGGCGGCGCGATTTAGTCACGCTGTAATTGGTTTTTTAATGCGGTACTCGCGAAGTACCACCTTCCGCTTTATCAAGTGAATACATTATCAAATCGTTAGGTCGCGGTCTGTGCGACCCCCGCGCCATGAATAAGAATCAAATGCGTCGTCGCTCACACGCCGCCACCGCAGAGGGGTTGCAAATTAGTGATCCGGTGGTACTGGGCCGCGACTCCTCCGCATTTTAACGGTTAATAAATACAAATTAAAACATGATTGTTATTGTTATGAATGTGAACACCGTGGTATTAGAAAATGGAATTTTGTTAATGATATTGCCTACTTTGACTCTTAGTTATATATGTGTTATTGTAGTGTTGAGTTGATATGTTGCGATTATGTGAATTTAGTAATTAAGCGATTATGTGAGTTAACTGCACAGTATAAAAAATAAGACAATATTATTAAATTGCAAAAATATACAAAAAAATTATACTGCAAATTTAAATATTTTAAAAGCAATGATTTTAAAATTTCTCAATAACCCTTCACTTGTTATTGAAAAACTTTTAGTCTGTTTCCAAAATTGAACTCCTTAATCGAAAAATGAACACAGATATAACTAAATACGCAATAAGAAAAGTACTGATGCTATAACATCTATAAATTTACAGAATACTGAGTGATATGGACAGGGGTTCGGTAGCGGTCTGATAGTGGAGATGGAGGGCGCCGTAAATTTGACAAGTGTACATATTCAAAAGGATATTGCGTTTATGCTTGTCTTGTTGTGCTTGTTACTATGTTGCGTATACCTTTTTAACCTTGAATGAGCGCCTAATATTTCTAAGTATACTTGGGAATAGCGAGGTCATTTAAAAGTTTATTCATTATTATCATTTATTCATGTATGAGCACAAAATCATCATGTTTCCTCGATCATTATCTGCCTAACACCTTCTCATTGGGATTATTCTAATGAGCCTACCACGCTATCTCTGTATAAATTTCTGAGGAATTGAGCATCCCGGAGATTACAGCATTATTTCCAGGTCAAATCAATCGGATCTGTCAAAATAAGAAATAATCAAAATTGGTTCATTTGGGTCGGAGCTACAATGGCACAGACATACACATCAAACTTATAAGACCGCTATTTATGCATCTGGGTTATAATTAGAGATATTTGTGTGACTTATACCTATATATGAAACTTATTATTAATATTCATATATTATTATTATATATGAAGTTAACAAATAATTTAGTTTTCTTAAATTGTATTTAATTTTCACTGTGGTTGATTATACTGAGTTTAGATATATCATGATCGTAAAAAAGATTGTATATCATGTATCAACAAAGTCAGTTTATTAGTTTACTTTTTGTCAATTACATACTGTCAAAGTGTCCTCAATATGAGCACTGATAATTCTACTAACTGATGAATTGAAATAGAACACCCTTTGAGCCTCCGTTCCGGTCAAATCATGACTCCAGTCACGTTTCCGTAACGTCCGAACTTCGATCCTTCCTACCTGTCCAACACCACTCAGCCTTTGTTCACCTCCACTGCCGATAACGAGGCGATTGGTCGCGAACGTATCATTCCACTCGTAAAATTGCCGTGTCCATTTTATTACATGTCCAATACAACAGGCTGGGTTTGTTTTGTGACTACGAAACGAATATAAAGTTCGAAAGTCACAGGTCACAGATATATACTTAAAGCTAATAATACACATATATCCCAGCAATAACATTTTTCAGTTGAAACTGAAACATGCAGAATGCGTGGCGCAACGGTTATCCTTCACATAAAAATGTCTAATAAAATAAGTATAGGGAGGAAATCTACGCTACATTGCGGGCTTGTCTTCGTGGTTAAGTGGCCCATTCGCGTGCAAACGAGCGTGCACTTAAAAAATAATAAAACCCCTTTAGTATCTATGCAAACGGGGTGGGGTTGCGTTTAATAAAGAACCTAAATGACGAAGATGAGATTTGGAAGACTCAAGTACTTGTGCGCAACCGATTTTTTAAACTTTCGATTTTTTAATGAAGTTAATTAAAAAAAGAGTACTTTCTCAATTATCTATAATAATTATCATACATTACTACGTAATCATAT
>DWGW01000489.1:0-14770 GCA_018247775.1 Udranomia orcinus
GAAGGGCTTTTAAACAGTTTGAAGGACGGTTGGGTGTCGCCGTTTTAATAAGCTGTTTGAATAGACCCTTTTTGTGCTACGTTTGAAAAAAAGCTATTCAGTATTATCTATCTTTAGTATGAATAGTTATGTTTATGTTATCAATCTCGTTGAGATATGACAGATGAAGAGTTATTTATGGTTTGTATGAGTGTGTTAGTTTTTTGTTGTATTTAAAGTGAAAAGAGTTCTTATGTGATATGTTGACAATACTGTTAATACACATAATTACTTGTCCTCTTTTGTTTTGAAACGAATTCGTAACGTACTTTTATTGCGTCTGATTTTACGATATTTGTGTTATTTTATTGATAATGCATAGTAATACCCGTAGTTCGTTTAAGACTGTGGAGTGATACCATTTTGGGAGTTCTCTAATCACTCAACATATCTCAACAAATGAATGGTTTCGGATTATCCGCGCGGTCGCCGGCAGCGTATATATTGTACTTTCATTTATATAGAACAAATTTTCAAATTGCCACGAAACTACGTCGACTGGTAGAGTGACGTATTAATACGTTCTAACCTCTCTTAATTACCATCATCATCAACGATAGCCTACATCACTCTTCCATCTACCTCTGTATGCGAAACATGCAAATAATTATGCAAATACAGGCTTTAAATAATTTATCCATTGCCATTGCAACACGAATAAAGAACACAGGACTACAGCTGAATGTTGTTAAATCTCAAGCAATTACTTTTGCCGCTCCCGCCTGAACTTTGAGTTGAAAAATATGACATATATAACTTATGAAGTTGTATCTTTTTTAATAAAGATTTTCTCTTTCAATAAGGACATATATCTACGCAACAAGGTCTAATCATTTACTGACGAGATACGTAATTATACATCCCTCGGTCACCGGCCAATTAGGGCCAAGATATTCTAACTGGAAATTGGTACGAGCAATTTGCTAGTTATAAATTCAAAATGCATCCACCCAGAAAATTGTTCTGGGACCCAAACAACCGAAGTATAGATAGGGAAGATCATATGCGATATGAAAAGCACTTTATTATGTGGACCATAGGAGCGTTTTTTGTTCAAGCGGCCGCAGTAAGGGATACGCGGTTGGTCCATCTCATTTGGTGGGATTTTCCAGAGTCCAGTAATGGATATGAACTTAGTTTGGGAATCAATAACGTAATGGCGCTGTGTGCTTTGTATCTAACATTTCAATTCGGGATTCCAATATAATATTTTGTATTTTTGTAGATACTGTTGTTTTTATTCCCAATATTCTAAAATACATTATACGTTCACACATTTTCAATAACTATAAAAACATGAGCGATATTTTTTAACGAGGCTTATATATTGTATCCATAAAGGACAAATAACAAACAAACATTCATTTTTATATATAGAGATAAATATGTATAAAAGTACTCACGAAAGTTTTAATACCATAATTATTAATTGAGTCATATTCATTAATAATATAGGTCTATTATCAATATTCTTCATAAATCCAACTGTAATCCAATAGTAAAAGAAAAAATAATGACTTAAACAGTCAGTATTTTTTCTTTTACTATCCGTGGTTACAGATATATAAAGATATAAAGGTGTAATTTATCCACCACTTGGGGGTACACTATGGTTTGTGCCGACCAACAAACCGACAGGGACATTCAATTACAACGTTGATATAGCTAACCCTGGCTGTTCCCGTGGCTCGTAAAAACTAAACGGCTCACGCATACATACCTTAAAATCTGAATTTCTAATAACATCTCCCAGCGAAATGAACATGCAAATAAAGCGAACATTAATTTTTGTAGATGTATAAATATACAAGAAATGTCAACTTAACGCAAAATTGAGTTGGCTATACGTGGTATTGTTAAAACTAACCGGTGACGTGGGTATTAGATTCGCAATTTTCCGCGTCTATCTGTCGTATAGTTGATAGAAATTGAACAGTAACACAGACAATTCCCAGTGCCAATGCTAGTGCTTGTGCTATGAGGCCATCCATAAGTTACGTCACACGAACTTTATGAGTTTTTGACCTTCTGTTGGTGTTGGACCCTGCCTGATCACACTTTTGTATCCCCCTCACAACTCGGTGTGACGTCACATATTTTTATAACACATTACTTCATTTAAAATATTTAATCTTATCAGTCCGAGTTGTTTTTAAAGCGTTTCTTTGATTTATTATTATCGTGGAGTGTGACGTCACACAATGTCACAATTTGTCGATCCCCTCCCTCCTCCCTAACGCGTGACGTAATATATGGATGACCCCTAAGACTACTAAAAATTAGCCTCGCTCGTCATAACGCTTCCAGTGCTTCTATAGCTGTCTACCTGGGTTAAGAACGTGGCACACGTAAGCCGTTATGGCCCCGAAATGTTTAATTTCGCCCCCCCTCGCAGGGCTCCCAATCTGAGGACCGCCACCCTCCCACTTGGCGTGTAATGTATGGTGGTATAGTGCACGATAATCGCTAATTTAATTGCAACATTTATTCTGTTGATTAAAATACTTGTTTAAACGTAAGGTCGGCAGAATAACCTCGTTAATATTATAATTTATTTATAGTCTCACATTGAGATTTATTGCTTATTTATTTAAAAATAAATATGATGATTATGATTCTTGTTTAAATGATAATTATTATATAATAAAGTAATGATAATATATAATAATCGTCGGGCTATATCTACTAAACACATTAAGTAACGAATGTTACTGATTTCCCTTTTACCGTTTCTCAAAATCATATAATAATTTCATTAACTTACAATTGAAATTAATTTTGTTTGTAATTAAAAAGACCGCTCTGTACGATTTAATGTTATTATCGCATTAATTTTATTTGCCTTCGTTTTGTTTATGAGGTTCAGAAACAATGTTTATGTAGGTACTTCCGGCTTATAAGTTGAGGAAATTGCTTGTTTACAAAATGGATTTATGCTGTACTCAAAAGGTTATGAAAACACGGCATTAAATTTTTAAATCGATGCTTTATGCTAAACTAAACTTCATCCGTGATTTTATTCACTTGAACTTTGATTAAAAATCTAAGACAACAATAAAATTTCATCAATATTAAATTACTGCAATAGTTTACTAGTGTATACGATCCGTAGTATTAGTTTGGTCTTGTCTCGAATTAGTGTGAAAAATATTGAAGTTAATTTAAAAAAATATGGATTGTTCAATAGCGCAGATTAATTACAAATTACTTAGCTTTGACAAATTATATGTAGCTTAAGATAAACCTTGCAGTTTTTCTAACAACATATCACCGCTAACTCGGCTGTGGCAGTACTTTAAAAACTCGTTATTATTTCACAATTGAGTCCACGTAGATATGCGGTAACTAGTAATAATTATAAATTGTTATAATGATGTATGTATAATATCATAAATACTAAAAGTTTTAGTTCGTATTTTAATTAATATTTTATAAATCATTCCCACGCTTCGTTTGCTGCCGTTACCAACAGTAAGAAGTATGTAGGGTTAGCATCGTCGAGCGTCGACAATTTAAACGCTCTCACTCTTCACGAGACGCCAAGTTTATCGTCGCTCGTAACTAGGAGTACCCTGTATGTAACTACCGCTCTAACTTGATCTACCGCCCTCCCCGCACCCTCAACGAACGTCAACGGAAGCTTGGCGGTGTGCTTGAACTTGGGAGATCAGCATTAACTGGGTAATAGAGTAAGGAATGCCAGATATTAAGCGCCGGTTCGTATGCTCCGGTTAGTTGCAATGACCTCACAAAAGAAAATTTGGGAACTCATTACATACCAAATGGATAGGGTAGGAACGATATGGCGAAGATTTACGGCTTTAATTACAGTTAGATTCTGCTTCAGTCTTTTGATTAATAATGAACATTAAGAAAATAATGAATTTTTTTCAAAACATGTGTTCTTATGAGATTCTTATGAGTGGGTCATTTTAAACAATTCTTGTGGTCCGTTTTGAAGTTCGGTTATATTACAAATTTGATCTTGAAACAATATTCTATTGAGAATAATATAATTTTCGTAGAATTGCTCTTTGTTCTAAATTACTCTTTTAAAGTAACCAACGAACAACACACCTGATGCTTATTAGTCATTATTTTTTGTACTGCTGCCATAGTTCTAAAAAAGTGTATTGAAAAGCACCGATGTGGGAATGTAATATACAGTTTAACGCCAGGGTAAACGATAACCAAGTGTAGTTCAAATTTCGTTGAGGATCTCAAACGGTATAAAACGAACAGTATAAATAAATAGTACAATTAAATCATGTGATGACAATAGCACTCACGATGTAACTGTCCAGTTACCAACCCCAACTTAGTATGACTCGAGAGGCGAATTTTATTCATGCGAATAAATGTTCGGCAATCTAATTTAATGATGCAAGAAAGGCGGAATTCACAAAAACTAGCTCGTAACTGGTATTAGATATTTCGCGGTCAAAATTATTAATTAATATTCTTCGCTACAACACAGTCGCGTCAAGACGTACGTAGCCATAAATCAAAGTCATGTGAGACCTTTTCAATTAATTCTCGCTCGGGGCACAGAAATATTTGCATCAGAATATATAATCTCCCTAACCGGCCATTGTCGGTTGTTCTTAGTCCGTAAAAAGGGTCAAGAATTGTTCGGGCAGCCATTGTGATACGGCCGCCATGTTTGTCTTTCTCGTTTGCGAATGTTCATATTTGATTTGGGCACATTTGGGAAGGTCGGCTGCTCAGTTCGGCGAGACCTGGATTCCCAAAGATTTTTCGCTAATTCCCATTCGTGGACCTCTTTGTTTGTTTGCTTCGTAATGGCTCGAATATTGTGGCTTGAGCGGGCTTTTTATTAACTTTTTTGGTAATTTTTATATATTTTTTCTCGTATGAATACAAAACTTCGGTAGTCCTTTGTAATAATGAATATCGCTGGTGTTTCAAATACGAACGTGACGTTCGTCGTCGTCGCGGTAAAAGAAATAGTGAAGTCAAATCAAACTTATCACAATTCTATGAACAACTATTCCCATAATTTTATATTTAACAAGTCCTCCTTTCTCCAGTAATGGCTAAATTGTAATTAAGTTTCAGCTTCAAGATTAATACTAGGTAGATCTTCTTCAGGTTACTGTGATTTTATGAAAATCTACCTCCGAAAAATCAAATAACGTTAACATTTGTACATTTTAATATATATATATATAAAGTTTTTATATTAACTGTAATATAGTCTGTGACTGTAGATAATGTATTAGTTTTTAAGCCAATGATAAAATAATTGTAAATGCAATTTTCGCATAAAATATATTGTTTGATTACATAATTTTTCCTATGAATTCAGATTATTAATGTAATATTTGCATTATGGCCGTACACTATCAACGAATGCTTGGAATTGCGGTTTCCGACAGAACTATTGTAGGATAACATAACCTTCCATTAACGCGAAAAGTTATTATATTTAATTAAGTTACTATATTTTCAATTTAATATACAAATATGATCTACTCACTATAGTTTGTGTATATTTTATTATTACCTCTTTATTGTTATTTCGGGTATATATTTACTATAACCCAGATCTTAATCCATGTTGCATTGGTGTTTAAGTAAATATCAAAGGCTAAATTTTAAATCAATTTTATCAACTTTTAATAGAATATACGATATGTTTAATAATCAGCAAACGAACATCCTTGCCTGGTATGGCATGATGATGGTTAGTGGTTACTGCCATATAGGCACCTATAATATCGAATCTTATGACAGGATCGAAATTCGTTCTCTGGTGAATCATAAATGCATTGTTACAGTTGAGAACTAAGTTAGGACGCCTCGGTTGAGTGTCTCTTTTTCCACCTTTAAACTAGATCACAGCATCAAGATCCCTGCTGTTATACGGCAAAAAGAATTGAACCACGAATTCGACCGTCAACTACTTCGGTTGTAGATATTACTACTTATAAATATTAATACGGGAAGAACTATAGCTTTTGCTAAATTTTGCATTCTGATAATTTCGAACGTAATATTATTTTTTTTGGAAACGGTTCTTTATAAATTAGGTGAATTGGAAATAGTATAATCTGTAAAGTATACAATGTATTATGTTTATTTTTAAGTGTTAAATCTGTTTTATTATACATATGGTTTTGTCAGTTAGAATGACTCTATGGAAATATAATTATGGTTATTTCTAAAACAACCTCGTGATTATAGTCATAATATGGTTTAATAGGTTGCATTGTCAGATATTTGTGTACAAATTTTCGATGGATGATTTTAGCGACAGTGTGACAGTATTTATAATTGGACTATAGAATTGCTACCATGTGCCGGTGATACGCTAAATAGTTTCTGAAACATTGTGGCATAAAGGTGGGTAAATATGTCTTCATTATATTTCTTTGATACTTTCGAGTCTCTGTCACATGATCCTTGATTGACTGGGTATAAAATATCCTGTCTCTAGAAAGAGTTGCCCAAATTTAAACTATTAGTTCGACACAATTTTGCCGCTGCTTGGGTAACAAGTCTTTACAATCTCTTCCGTGAAGCGATTTTCGAGTCTATATGTATGTATGTATTATTATTATAGATACCTGCTTCAAGGTACTTTAGAACTCCTGAACAAGTCAACTTAATACGAATAGGTAGTATACTTTGTGATCCTGAAAATACTAAATCAATTCAAAATGAATATTTCACCTGAAGTCGGTATTAGAAAAGTTACACTTAAATATTCGCGTATTGGCTTCAGTCACTTAGTGTTTGGTAAATATATTTCCGAGTATACATTCCGGTAGAAGCTTGAACTTTGGACTGAAGTGGATTTGCTATCTGTCGGATAGTTTCACTGTTACAAAACACACGGCTTCTGCCGGCCAATTGTCTAAATCCTGCAAAATAACGAACCAACTTTGGACAATAACAGGCACTCATCACACTTGTGCATCCAATGATATATAAACTAACTGCTATAAAACATACTAAACGGCGAAATCGGTTAATAAAAATACCTTTACCAATTCTATTGGCGTCCCGCAATGAAATTGTATATGTTTGTTAAATTTTACAAACCAAGTGCCGGCGTTATATATTTTTAAACCAAGCGAATTTAATAAACAATCCAATGAATATTCCGTCGGCGGTGCTGAATTTGAACAAAACTGTTAAACGGATATCCATTACGCATTTTTAATTAATTCGTACAAACCGACGCGCGGCCCATAATTTAACACTTTCAAATTAAAAAGTCAAAACAGCGCGAATTAAATACACATAATAAAATACTTGCTCTCGTGACAGTGTATTTGTTATTGTTTTGTTAACTAGCATCAGCTGGTTAATTTGTTTGTGATTAATGTTGAATTATTTTCCGGTTTATTTTGTCCTTATGTATAAAATAGTAGCAGTGTTCATACTACTTACTCTTGTGTGAATGGTTTGATTAAAAAGAAACGCCTAAAAAACGTTTCAACCTAGCCCACGCGATCATTGTCAAGCACCTAGTAATCTATTCTAACTTTAAATGTTAAGTCACTAACTTGATAGTATTTATACGTATACTAAAAGCACTGAGAAATAATTTTAAGATCTATAATAATAACATATTAATTATGATTGAAAATAAAGATGCACAAAATGTATTTTCCTTTCTACCTTTTTCAGTTTGATTAAAATAAATAGATGTACCATTTCTAATATTCTATATTGGACATTTTAACTAGATTGATATTATGCTATACGCAACGGAATCTTGTGTAGGCATTGCGATACGCAGTGAACGGACGACCTTATAAAATATGTATGGAGTATATTAATTCGAAATATCCTTGCACTGTCCCCATCGGACTGGCCGACAATTCCATTACGGACGTGTGGATTCAACAAGTTAAGAGAAATGTAGTATTAGAAATCAGTCTTAACATGAAATCTTCACTTAATTTGCAACGGTTTTCTTAGTGGAATAGAATAATTTTGACCAGCTTAATTTGAGAATCTCAACTTGGGGTCTGCTTTTGTGTAAATTAAAAAGAAGTTTTAATTTCGATGTTTTGGGATTACATTTCTGTTTACTATATTTAATGTTATGCATTGGTAAATTTATAGTTACACGCTTACAATAACCTCCTCATTCACCTTCACTGCCATATTCATCAATAAATATGCAGGCAATGAAAGTGATCCTTAATGAAGAGATATTGAAAATTGTATACATTTCAGCTTTTTTGTTTGCTCTTCATGAATATCTCTCGGATAATATAATATACCCAAGGACAGAAAAAACGGTTCACTTTTATATTTATTGTTTATTCAATAACAATGTTTAATTTAAAAAAAATAAAAAAATTATACCATTTTGAACATTTATTTCCGATCTTAACATATCTCTATCTATCTTAAGACACTACACGTACTATAAAAATACTCAAAAACCTAATTTATTTTAAGTAAGTTTAAAAGTAAGTCTCTAGATTTACCCTTCACCACTTATTTAATTAAAAAAATATACACGATACTAATTTTTAATATAGGCGTTTCTAAAATTACAAAGGGGAATCCATAACTTTTGCTTATTCTTATTTTTATTATATGGTACGGTCACTAATACTTAGTACTATACTAGTAATTACAAAATCATTACTATTTTTATTGGATTATTTCAATTCTCGCTGTAACACCACAGATTATAACACTATTGAGTTGGTAAAACGAGCTGACCAAAACGGGTTTGATCAAAAGGGTAATTTCACAGGCTCCCCTTTTGTTTCGAACAAACGATAAATATGGTCAAATAGCCGTTTGATGGCTGCAAAACAGCTATTCCTTGGCAAATTGTCCGATCAAGGCACGCAGCGGCCATACTTTTTCTTTCAGCCTTAGGCTTGAATTTACTGAGTTATTGTGCGGCGAGAGGGAATAAGAAATCCGAGGCACGATTTTGTTAAGTAATTTCTTAGATAGCAAGGAATTATTATTAAAATTAAATTAGTCCTATAAATGCATTGTATTCTCGATTGATGGGTAAATAGGGTCTTGATAAATATAATTAAAAAAACATATTACGATAAAAGTATTATATTTTGAATTAACTTAGTATCCAGTTATATCTCAAACATTTTATTAACGAAGGCATTATCAGAGTACGTTTTGATAAAGTTTGTATTTTGTAAAATTACTTAACACACAGTTAGATCTTATTTCGTTTTATGTTTCGAATCTGGCTTTTTTAAATTTTTTATGTTGGGATATTTGGTTTGCTCTACTGTAATGTTCTACTATAATGAATCTCTAAATCTATCGCCAAACGAAACCAAAATACCATGTCCATTTATACTTTTTTTATATATCCAAGTAGCAACTGGACGGGAAGCTTCCGCGTGAGAAATACACCAGCCGGGGTCTGCGTGAATCCAGAATAGATCTGGGATAATTACAAATTAGACAACAATATAACCGCACAAAGCTAAATAAAACTATTTTATAGGGCATTGTTTTTTGATTTATTTATTGGTGGGTATATGAAACGCAGCATCATAATTACATACATTGATATTTCATATTTTTACGTGCTCTATATAGTACTACTGCCATTTCCCGAGCAACATCTCCAGCTAGAAAGTGCAGTACTTCACAAATCATTAAAACGGCAATTGGCTCAGGTCTCTCGAGAGTTCCTATAAAAATTTTAGTTGGAGCCGATCTTGAGAGTCCTCGAAACATTCTCAACGCGACCAAAGGCGTAACACTCAGGTTATAAGCGGCCGGATATAATCTGGCTGGAATCCAACTTAGCTAACAAGATCTCTTTTACACGTCAGTGTTATTATAACGCAACTTACATGTTAAAAAAGATTTTTGAAAAAGTACCTGACTACACTGTATGGGTTATAGTTAAACAAGCAAAGTTTTAGGTTTGAATAAGTACTATACTATATTAGTTATAGTTATATATTAAAAAGCCACAGTCATTACTACATTCTATTCGTTTCGGTTTTGGTAAGTTAGTAGTTTAGCAATCTGTACCTTTTGCGGATAAAACCTTACAAAGGTACCCGATACCGTGAGAGCGATAACGAGTTATATGGGATTTTTACCCAGAAAAACTCCTCGGTGGCCTTCCTTTACTTTGTGGGTTACTCCTTGTACCAGGAACTTGTTAAAAAAATTTAAATGTCCATGGCGTACGGTGGCTTAGTATTACGTAGTTTACTTGATCACACATTATATTCGTTCTTTCAGAAATTGTATACATATGTGGATAATCATCGTATCGTTGTTGATTCTAATGTTAAATATTTATCAGCATCTGTATTCAAGCGAAACTCTTCATCGAAAAATTTCAGCTCCCTCCTCCAACTGCAGTACATAACTACAGCAAAATAAAGATAGATTCCATGAGAAATCATACCAACGAAATATGCAAAAAATGTATGAGGAAAGAAAACGGAAAGACACAATTCTAACATAATAATTTCTGACAAGTAAAAGTCGCTTCACTAAAGGCCAGGAGAAAAGCTTCGAGTTCTTACGATATTAACAAAAGATCTTATGACCGAACCTGAGCTATCGACCGATCGGAGGCGTCATCAAGATCCTCAAGATGCTGCACAAAAGAAACTTTGATAAAACACTTGCGTCGAACTTCTTGGCGCCTCTTCTCAGAGCCTAGACGTCGTTTACAAACAATGTTAGGATTTTATTGACGTGTAAAAGAGGTCTTGTTTGCTGGCTTCGATCCAAGCTGGATTACTTTATTATGTTTTGAAGTGTGGAAGAGTTATTGTTTGGTTTTGTTGTAAAATATCTGTATGATGTCTGAGACATACATAGAAGGTAATCATATAGAATGTATCAAGTTCCAGTAACCGTCGTTCAATACGATTTGGAAATGGTTCATGGTTGATGCATCCACCAATGTGAGTGCTCGAGATTAGCTATTCGATATATTGTCTCATATAAGGCCGTTTTTGAAATTTATAATGTCGTTTTTGAATAAAATAAGGTATAATATCTTCTGGTTACAGTAACAATTAACGATCAGGCGGCCTGCTCCTTTATTTTATAAATAGAGTAGAAATTATTTATTTTGTGTCCAAATGTTTCTTGTACATAAAATTAGTTTCATCTTGAAATATCGAAAAATACTTCCGTTCTGCTTTGGAAAAAAATATTAATAAAAGTAACGTTAAATCAATATATAAAAAAAATTCGTTTCAATACAGAATTTAAACCTAATTACAAATTAATTTTATTAAAATCAATTAAGTATGAAGACAGATTTTTAAACATTTGATTAATGTCAGAATTTGAATGTTAATCACGTTTTTTTATTACATACTTGATATATTACTGTAGCCAAGCAGATGGATTTCTCACTGGCGACAAGTCTGCAACCAATCAGCGAGTGTTAGAGTATTAGAGTTCGCGGTTCGGCTCGCCGCTCGCGACTCGGCTCGACGTTCGCCGGAGAAACACGCTAGCACTGAGCCGAGCCAGCCGTATACGTTCGTCAATATATTATGCACACGCAAAGATTTGTTGACAACTTCACATTTAATATTTTTATTATAAAGGTTTTAAAACATTTTTTGTAGCTTATTCTTAAATAGTAGTTAATAAAAATCAGATAGTTTGTGATCGCGGCTCGTGTAGTAAATGCAGCTTTACACGTCTAAATATGTTTTAGAAATTTTACATCGGCACAAAAAATATCGATACGATATGTCTTTTAACGATTACGTACACGTCCGCGCTTTCTTTCCTTCTTGTTGCTTGTGAACGGTAAACCCAACTAAAACGCCCACTTCGAGACGACCCTATTCTATTATCTAAATAGGTGATTTAGATGTGTTGTACGACACTTCTTTTAATAACGCTTTCGTCGTCGTCATCTATCATGGTTATAAAAAGACTTTGCTGACGAAAATGTATGTTTTGATAGTGTTAAGACTTTCTATTCAAGTCCCTATTTAGTAACAATACCCCTAAGTTCATTTAAAACGTTAAAATAAATTTTAATTTTGAAATCTTACTACCCAGTGCAACGCAACGGCGGTGCGCAAAGCATTCTCTGTGAACGTTCGTCTTTAAACTTCCACGGGCAGCTATGTATGACGTTCGGCAATTTCCTTTCTATCAATAACCGACCCGATCCGATTCGATCCAATAATTCAAACAAGTCAACCAACAGTCCTATTCAAACTGCCAACTCTACCAACATACCAAAAACACAACGGAAATTTTCTACGACAACAAAATAACGGCGAAACATTTTCGTCATCAACAAATGTGACCACAATTTCAAACAAAAGCACCGAAAGCCAAATTCACTACCATCTCTGCAGCGGACTGCACCAACTTTCACGTTCATCGAGAACTGCCAACTCGACTGCAAAACTTTTTTTTAATTAATAACCCTCGTATAACGACAATAACTCACTAATCTGCCAGTGGAACAGCTGTTTTGGCATTATTCACGCGCCGCCCCAGCGGCCAGTAATTGAAAATAAACAGTGGACAGAAACGTGTGATTTATTAACAGCGTCCATGCCTACGTTGCTGCAACGCCGGATTGTCGATCAGGCATCGTGAATGAAGTACATTCATTCCATTCGGACCGCGTTGCGTGGATTTAAAATTTCCTTTTACGTGGTTTTAAATTTTCGCCTCTTCAGAATTCCTCTCATTGCATTGTCTTTAGATTCAGTATCAATGTAATTTTATTACTGCAGTCACTGGATGCTTGTATTCTTTAAGATTCTACTGGGTTTTGGTACTTATTTCTAATTCTATATAGGTATTATAAATCACATATCATACGATGTAATTCGTCGAATGAAATTATAACAAAATGTTGTTTTCTCCAGTAATTGCAATTGGATTGGATTATATTGGATATTCAAAAGAATTTGTTATTTAAATATTGTTGCTTTATTTTTACTTTTACTTACCTGAGAGATAATGCACAGTTTTTGGTCGCTTCTAACTGACCATTACAGGCAAACGTTAAACGTATCAAAAGTCAACATATTTGTTAGATTTAATATTTATTTATTTATTTATTTATATAATATCATTAACAACTAACATTATCCTTGTCAACTTATTCATCAAAACATTCATCAAATGATTTGCATTAAACTTACCTTACAGAAGCGCGCGTTTTCACACTCGTTTATTGAATTTATAATAGTCTAGCGGAAACTGCAAATAATACGAAATTAATTCCAAACTTTTGCACACCCAGTGCAAGGTGGCTAAAATTAAAATAGAATTAAACGCTCAACGAACATACGACCGCAATTTACCCGCAATTTTAAACAATGCCTCTTTAACTGGACCCGCCTGCCCATCCCGTCCAATTACTGCAACTTTCATATCCGAAACAATTCCCCAGGGAACTGTTGCGAAGTCCGACTGCCATACACGAAATTCACAACTTTTTTGATTAATCACACCCACACTTAATAGGTCTCGCAGATAAACTCGTTGGATATTTTTAGCATAAAATAGATTTTCGATTTATTCCCCGATAATTGGGTTTTATATAATACTGGTTGATGGAATTGTTCGTTATAACAATTGTTTTTTAGTTTTATATAATACTTTTATTAACATTTGACAACTAACAAGATGCAAACAAGGTTTATATCCTGATCTGAAGGGTTTGTGAATAGGCGAAAGGCGTGTCAAAGTATATTCACGATAGCCAATTGTACATGAATTAAACTTACTAGAACACATCCTTTCACACTAATTCGCCTAATTGTTTGAACTATAAAATTAGGTTAGGTTAGTTATTTTATTGGTTACTAACTAAAAACTACCATATATAATATAACACATTTACAGTTTCGTAGCTAGAAAGTTTAAATGAAACTGTCCAGTTGTGAAAAATGGCATTATGCAGAAGGTAGCCACCCACGGAATTATAACTATACTATTCTGGGAGCAATTACAGTAGCCATAATCGGAGTAAACTCCAATGACCAAGTAAGTTATACTCGTATATGACACACAGACTAGGGTTTTATAGAGCTTTCATAACGAAATTTATTTCTACCATTTGCTTTTTACCATTTAGGTATTTATAAAATATTACGTTGATAGTAAAGTATTTAGCCAATTCGAAGTAAAAGTACGAGGAAATTGTATTGTTTTTTTTCTTCGTTAGACAGTTTTATAGAATATCATATTATTTATTTTGTACAATAATATATACAGAGTATATAGTAAATAGTTATTTTATTTAGAAATATAATAACGACTTAAAAAAAACATGCACACAAACTATGAACTGTTTTAGGCCCTCTTATTCAGATAATAGAGCTACGTGTTTTTATATGATTTCATTAACCCGTGAGCTTCGCCGCACAACAAAAGAGTACTGCTCGCTAGGCGCGAAGACAGTGTGTCACAGTAACGCCGGCTACTGGATTGAAAACCAAGTAGCTCTCACACTTGGAATCAACGAGGGTTATTATTATAATGGGTATCTCATCACGACCGCTTTCTCGGAATAAACATATTATTTATTAGCCCTAGAGCTCAACGTAAGCCTTTTACAAACCATTAAAAATGAACAGGCTTAGCTGTTGATTTATTTTACTGGAAACTGGAACGAGTAGCCCTTAAAGTCACGTAATCCTTCCAAAAACTATAGGACACTGAATATTCCATCAGTTTTCTAGGTATCTAATAGAAGCTTTAGAACCATTTACGGTTTGGTTCCGAAGGC
>DWGW01000490.1:0-14767 GCA_018247775.1 Udranomia orcinus
CATTAATAGTTAGAACCTTCTGAAGTAATTTAGTTTGTTAATGCTCGATAAAATTTCTAATAACAAATAATTGTTCTAGCCTTGAATGAACCCTTTTCAAACACTAGAGGAAATTTAACGAGCTCAGAATACCGTTTTACAAATTGTTTCTAGATTATTTTTTACATCTTCATGATGATGGAGTGAGATTCTTATTGTTTATTACCATACAAATGTAAAATACAAATAAGTTGTACGTAGGTAATTTTCTGTTTTTTAAACTAATATTATTTTAAGCAACGCTAATAAAGATTGCATCCTAACATTATTATACATAGAACATTGAACAACTTGATGTAAAACTTCTCTAGTTTTAAAAGTAAATCTTTACTTCAAATTATATATGAAGCGTTATTCATACTTAAATACGTATTAGCGACTATATTTGGGTTCGTATATGACTGAGATCATCCAGATAATCCAGAAGTAGATCCAAGTACCGAACGCCTATAATTGACAATCTAACTTGATATATAGCTTCTGGAAGACTTGACGTGATAGTTGGATGAAATACAGCCGCTTGCGATCCCGAGGGAGTGCAAATCGTTCTGTTATGTCTTGAGGGTCGACTTGAGATCTGACCTGCTATTTGATATCTTATGCGATTGAAGCTAGTTATACTTAATTCAAAGATATTTTCAAAAACATCCTCAAGCGTCTTCATCGTGACAATAATAATTTGACATCGAAAATGATTTTTATAATATTGCTTATGTTTAATTTTAAAAATATTCCTTATAAATGTTATAGTTATTTTTAACAATTGAAAATTAAATACAGTAACATTAATTTTGTATTGAAATGAATTGTTAAGTTGACAATTTCGATTACTCACTACTAAATTCGAATTCCATCCCCAAGCGAACGTTTCAATAATCGGATCTGCTTTATAATGAAGACTGTATATTAACCAGTTTTATTAGTAATATCATATATGTCCCTGAAAAAAATAAATGAACTAATCTTCGTGATTACAAAGTAATTCTCCTCATTTTGAGAGCAAATCAGATTTAACAGCAGGACTGCAATGGATTGGTAAATAGTTCGATAAAATTTCTTTGTGAAATTGCATACCTAAGTGGACTTGTTCCAACATTTACTTATAATTAGTCAGTTCTTGTTCAAAACAAAACGGGCAACATCATTGAGAGCGTTTTTACACTTGTTAACAAAGGTTCCGCTCATTAAATATTGAGGATACCGCCATAATTTACAATGAGACTGTTCCGCTTAAGCTTGGGGTTATGAAATTTTAATCAAAAGCTACCCTCTCCCGTATTGTAATAGGATCTAGTGCGTATATTTCTGCGCCAGTTGTTTCCGTAAAATATGTTTTGATTTAATCAAAATAGTTTACACACTCTTGTTTGCTCGAAAATATTGCATTTGCAACAAATGTATTGAATAGCGATACTTCTATTTCTATTGTGTGTTGTCTGTTTAACTTAATTATGTTTATCAGTCTGCAAGAAATTTGTTATTGAATTCTTTGTTATGGTATATTGGTGAAAGTTTTATTTTTTTATAGTTCTAAGTGCATATAGTATAAAAATGAAATCATTACTGTCCAATGTTAAATATAAATTTCTTTGTGAATATTTACTGTGTACTTTTAATCGCTGGAGTGTATGCAGTCATAATTAATCATTACTTACTTAGTTACTTTTCGTCCTTTGCCATCTATACAAACAAACAATAGTAAATATGGTTATTTTATCTAACGTATATTAAAGTCTGCCACAAAAAATGACGTGGTTTTAGATTCTTACTAAGTTGCTGACTTAAGACAATGTTATAAAATTATGTTTAAAGGATTGTTTATAAATAATAATGACAAATTCAAGTCAATGACCTTATACTGAAACCGAAATAGATGATATATGTGTGTGTGTCATTTTCTGACATGGCGCTGACATATGCCCGATCATTAGGACCCAAGCGAGCGAAATTAAAAAATGCCTGAAGCTGACAAAAGTTCATTAATTTTAGTTTGTCATACGCTACTAATTTGTAAAATTTACAGCGTTCCACTAATGGCCTAGTTTCCGGCGACATATCATCCAAATGTTTAATCCCTTTGAAACTCTCCACTAGTTGTTACTGATTCTGTGAACATATTTATGTGTCAGTTAACAACAATAATCGTTGGGGGCACTCATCAAAAAGATGTTAAGATCGTTTCGTTTTATTTATAGCCTGAAAGTTTTACACTTCAGCAAGTGTGGTCCCTAACGCTATGATATTTATAGCTTTTGTTTGTTAACTAATATACAAAAGATTATTATTGTGAGAATATTTCTAAAGTTTTTAAATTTTTTAACACAGGCTCAGTGGTCAAACTATACTATATGTACTTTATAAAATTCATCAAAATTCTTTCGTGACATCAAAATCAAATAAAACCAGATTTTATTTTAAACTTGAATCCGTAAGCCAAGCAAACTTATAAACAAACTTATGGTCACATTCGAAATATTACCTATAAATAATATAGTAGGTGTTAGTAAATACAATTTCGGTAAGCATTGAACCGAGTTGGACCATAAAAATGTTGCTAACGCTGTTATAATAGTAGTATAATCTTCTCTTCCTCCCATTGCGTTAACAATATTTACTGCCGCAACTAAAAACAAGTCAGCACCTGGTATCTTAACGTGTCAAGTAAATTTTGTTGTGATCATAAATACGAAGATAGTTGTATTTCCTCCTAACGCCCGAGGTCAAATTTAATTATCATGTAGACGATGAATATCTATGAGTTCTTGAACGCCTACAGTTAAGTATAAATCAACTATCCACTCGGCCATGGCGGCTCATATTTCAGCAGCGCGCTTAAACAATGGTTAAAATAATGGTGTCGATGCTCAAAAATAATTATTTAGAACCGTTTTAAATAAATCAATGCATAAAATTAGAGTCTGCTATTATGCTTGATTTAGATGACAGCTCATTTGTTACAGACAAATTGTGTTTGGGATGTGAACACAGGATATAATATTAAATGAAATTTACATTGTTAACACCTAAATATGTGAGACCAAACTAAATGTATGATTAAAGACCGTTTATAAGTGTTGGTTTTGCAATATTTTTTTGTTTATCTGCTATTTGTAATTATGTTAATTATGAAGTTAAAATGAAATACTGGCCGATGTATAGACACCGATGAAGTATTTGTATGACTGTTATTAAATTTATGAATAATAAATATGAATATAAAATTATGAAAGCAGTAAAGAGCTTATAATTATTGCGGTCTCCCAGTCAGAGTCAGAGTCTGCAAAGGTAAGCACTTTTAAATTTTGGAGACATTACTTTGTTAATTAGTCACTAGTTGTAAAATTTTTGGTATAGAAAAACATCGTAACATAACATAAGGTTATGTTAGGGTATTAAATTAACAATGAAGAGGCTAAGAGGGTTCAAATCTAACCTATGTATTCTACACTGACACAAGCTTTTGCGTTTATCTGCAAGGGTACTCCCTCCTAGGTAGTGTTAGCGTGGGGACGTACATAAAACGGCAGTAGGTGTAGTAAAGAAATCGGATTTACGACCCAAAGATCACAGGTTCAAGCAACACCTATTCCATCAGTAAGGTGGATCCACTTCGTTTTTATACGCGAGGATAACCTTTAAAAGGTACCCGATATAATGCTCTCACGAGCCGGTATGGTTATATAGTATTTCCATCCATTAAAATCCCCTCCGTAGGCACCTGTGGTTTGTGGGGGGTACCCAGGAACTTCGACGAATTGTGCCACTGCGTACCCACACTCGTCGCCTCGTCAGACACGTGTCTCTGGAACCGTAGATCATTTACACAAACCATTGCGTTACCTGAATTGGTTAGAATTTACTATTCCCCCGAAAAACAGTGTAATTTTTTCCATTGCACTTAGAGACCCTAGCCCAGAAATTGTTGGTGACGGTGATAAAATATGAATATCAAAAAGAAAATCTTTTCGTATTTTACATCGTCTAAATCGTTTTGTATGGTAAAGAAACGACAGCGAAGCTGGAGATACTCGTATATTTTTACATTTTTGTGGACATGAATGTAGGAAATGCGATTAAGGAAAAATTGCGGTAATAAAAAGGAATAAGAGAGAAAAACATGGTAAAGGAAACTATTATAACAGGCGTTATCTGCGGTAATGGAATGAAATGCTTTCAAATGTTTTCTTATAAATATTAAAAGTATGAAACGGGAAAAACATAACGAGAAATGCATATTTCATATAATAACAAAAACATTGCAATGGCAGTTTTCTTTATTTGTACGAATTCGTATATTATACTTATGAATAGCGATAAAAACCTGGCAGACATTGTTCTTTTTCAAAATTATTACAAATTCTCAAATATAGTATCGATGACCGAATTTCTGATGCATAGAAAGGAATAAAATAGACTTCTTCATCACTTCTAATTTTCCTAGCAAAGGACTAACGTTACAATCGCTTCTGGTAGAAAGCCTGAGGCATACGTTGAGTAACCACACTACTCCAATATAAATTAGATTTTTGCAACCCCCATAAATTACAACAAGGTTTAACGACTTATTTCTATTCACAAGGACGAAGAAGGAGGTATAGAAATGCACATAAAATTATGCCACTATTGCATGTAGATCAGAGTCCACCAGATTATTGGTACCCGATGTTGCTCCATTCTTAACCACATGCGATATAAAAAATCTGTGACGTCACAAGCTTTTATAAAATGTTACTTAATTCATTATTTATAATTATTTTTAGGTACAGTTTTAATATACACAACGTGTTATTAAATATATAAAATGCGGTATCTACTTACAAAAGCTGGTTACTGACAAAGCATTAGGACAAGTACAAAAGTCTTGCCTTTTAAGGGAATATGTCACCCTGGATACTGGACCTTAAGCTTTTGCGACAAACTACTGAGGTGAACGAACTCTAGCGGAACGTGTGACGTTTTTATATTCACAAGTCTCGCACGTATTCGTCACGATTGTGGTTGAAGGCATCTTTAACATTATGTTTGATGGATCGCGCTGGTACCAGCCCGCCTTTTTACTCCCTTTCCCTCACAGCACCGCGGTGTGACGTTACGTTTTTAGAGAAGCGACAGTCTTCGCTGCTTGAGTTCGTTTAATAACGGGAGTCTTTGACAAATGACGATAAAGCTTCGTTTGGACTGTCATTAGGGTTATTACTAATTTTGTTTTTGTATCAAAGTGTAACATTATCCTATTATCTGATTATACTTGACGAAATTCATCCAATAACTTTTTTATATTCATTCCTCCTGGGTCGCGTTCTCTGAGCTTATATAATTATAGAAATTAGGAATTCCTGAGGATTTACTTACATAGTAATAGTATGGTTAAAATTGTTTCCGTTACCACAACCATCAAAAGTTCGGTATAAATACGAATGTTTAATAAAACTTTGTTATCGTTTCCTTTGAAGCGCCTACTGACCGCCTTAATATTGTGGAACGGTTAAAAATTGTTTTGCGAACGTGTTTCGCGCACTCACGCCCGTTCCGAACAACCGTGTCGCATTACGTCGTTAATTAAATCCAGTTTTCCCGGCTTTATTACTCTCGCTTCATTGTATACGATTTACGTCCAACGAAGGCTTCTAATGTGATTAAAACGGCTGTGAGTAATAATAAACATTTTATTGGGGCATTACATGCACCGTGAGTTGTATCTATACGAAACTATCGCGTTATAGTCGAAACATCACGGTGCCTAATCGACTTTGTTTTATTGTAAGTTGCTAAGAAGATCGGCCATTAGACGGGTAGTAGTTAATGGGATTTATTTGTAGATTACACTCCGTAATTTGTTGATGTTAATGCGAATGTAGGTTTCGAAGCAAAATACTCGTAAACTATAATCATATATCAGAGCAAAAAGAAAATGAACTAATTACTTAGATTTATATTTAAGCAATAGCAAAAATCGGAACGACGAACCAGTAAGGTAATTTTTAACTATTACTTTCCAAACATTTTTAAATAACAAGTTGATTCATAAAACTTTAAAATATTAAGTCATGAACAGAAAATATTCCATTTTGATTAAATCCAATAACTTATTGCCTTCAACCTTTTTCAACTTAGGGCCCTAAACCCGAGGAGAATGAGATGGGCCTTAATGGAAACAACTATCCCCAAATAGGTGACTTAAACTCAAAAACATTGCAATGAAGTATAAGAGCAATATAGCCGTACATTGAATTTTTTAGATTAAAATGTGCTTGTATCTTCAACGTGTGTTTGCATTTTCTGATCCTGAAAGTACCTTGTAAAACTTTTGATGAATGTTGGAACGTATTCAAAGAGCTCTACTTTTAAAGTATGCTTTTCATTAGTACCTACACTTGTATGAGCTTTATATCTCTGAATGGATCGGAGAGAGGGAATCCTGGTCTTCTCATATCTTTAACCTGAATTCGCTACTTTTAAATATTTTTTACTTTATTTTAGCGTTCATTTTCATGTTAGAATATTTTAACTTTACAAGACTTTTTGTATGTCTCACAAGTATTAAAAAACTCAGAAAATTCACCACATACATACCTGTGTGTTTATTTTAGTATTCAGGAAACCCTAATTACCCTAAAGTAGATACTTCTTTTATCTTCTTAATATCTTGTAAGAGTAGATCTTTACCCAATTATTGAAACCTAAGGATTTGTCGATAGCGACCTCAGTTATACTACTGCCAGTAAGGAAACAGTAGACAGTATCACTTTTAAAATTTACATTTTTTATCTAAATAATGCTACATATTGAGTAGCATCTTATGTTGCATACATAAGATGCGAATAATTTTCTAATACCAATCTTTACTTCAATTGTAAGCAAGGCCGGCTAGTCGAGATTGTCAGGCATCATCTTATCAGTCTAATAATAATACTCGATTATAGGTAGAACTCGTACATTATAAATGGTCCTTTGAGCCGGATTCTTATTACAACGGATAACAGTAGGATTATTTTAATGATCATACGTTAAGTACCGAGATACAATTTGCCAAAGCCTCTGAAAGTAATAAAAATGATAATCTTTAAATAAGGCTCGTGCCCAAAAAGGACTACTGTAATAGGTTTTTGTTATACCGACGTATAAAACGTAGTTGTTTCGCCGCTCACAATGGATATTACTACGGAATCTTGTGAAACCCACACAATTTTTTCCAGTTATTTATGACGATTTTGACAGTAAGCGAAAGCCGAAATTGAACCAATTTGCATACAAGGGATGCTGAGACAAAACAAAACGATGTGGATAACAATCTTTGTTTGGATTTACGACAGACAATTCTATTCAAAGCCTCTTGGACTTGCTACAGTCATTTTTATGGTTGTGAGTGTGTTTTTAAATTGATCTCCATTATTTTTACAGCGTACCATATGACGTAATGCTATAAAAATGAACCTAAATAATTTTATCTTTTCAAAAACAAGGGAATGGAATGTTGGTAGCTTAGTGGGGGAGGACTTGGGAGAGTCGAATTAAGATTTTTAAGGTAATTTTTATATATTAAATGCGGTAATAAATTGCAAGTTAGTACGCATGTTTTAAAAGAAAAAATGTATGACTTATAATTATTGAAAGTTATCTATACATATGTATATACTAAAATATTGCATAAAAAGCTCATTAAATGTTGATGTTTCTGTGCGGTCCAATGCAAGTTAATGTATTTTAATTAAAATAAAAAGTGACCGACTTAATTATGTACGACATTCTTTTACTCTTTGGACAATTACCCGAAGACCCAGCCAATGGTTCAAACAAGAGCTGCTTGAATCGAAAGGACGTTCCAACTCCCTCGATTTCACTTTTGTTTTTTAAGGGACAAATTAGTTTTCATGAGACGCGCGGTCCGTCCTTGTATACATCGGCTGATACGTCTAAGGATCGGTCATAAAAGAAACTTCGGGCTCCGATATTAATATTTATTGCTCCCGATGTAGGTATACGAAACATTTTCCTTAGCGCGTTATAAATAGTTTTATGTCCGCCACCCGTTAAATGGCATAACAAGGGAGTTTTATGATGGCAACCGATCCAATATAAGGCGCCATTTTTAAATTTTATTGGTGCTGGTTTCGAAAGCGCGACCAAATAAAACAACGTAAATATTGATACCAATGAAGAGTATGTAGAGTATGTTCGTTCAAATCGTGTTTCAGTGGCCCATTTTCAATAATATTGTTTAAAGTAATTCGCGTTAACATAATGACTGGTAATAGAATTTGAATTTAAAAATAAAACCGTAACAGTTCATGAAATTAATGCAAGCGAAGCTGATTGTACAACTTATTCATAATAGAAAAAATATTATTTTTGCTATCAATAACCACTTTTTCTAGATAAAATTAAGATAAAAGCTATTTAAATTTGAAAAAAAGGACTCTAAAGCAAACCATTTTCGCTTTTTATACTTAATATCAGTTGTAAGAGGATGGAGGATGATACTAATTCAAAATTTGAGCACGTATTGTTTATAATTTTTGAACAAAACGCCGGCCTTGTTAACGTTAAAGTGGATTCGCAAAGCAGAAAGCTCACAAAAGATCACATTTTCCGAACCTCTAATGGGAGGACATTATCCGAAAATCGTTTTTGTGCGAATAAAATTTACTGGGAAAATTTTGGTAAGCGTAACAGGACTTATCTTTATGTACACTTTTACGTATTTCGCAGCAAAATGTTATCGGCCAACAGTTAAACGGGGCATTTAATGTGATCGTCTTTTTCTCCTTTATTACTCCAAAACACATAAAATAATTTCGATGAATTATGGAACCTTTGCGCTCGCCCGTCGTATAAAATAATATACAATAGAACGTTTTGATAATATGACAGAAAAATAACCTCGCTATATATTTTGTCTCATAATTTACTGGAGAATCCGAGTGAAGTAATATTCTGTGACATCAAATTTTGGAGCCATAAAATCTGTGAATGTCTGTTCCGACTGTTTTTATATCGCCTGGAGTCGGAAATTTGAAGAAGTATTTAAATAATGTTAATGTTACCTAACAAAATAAGAAATATTCGTATTTATAAGTAGAGAATGTTCTTCAACGAACTGTGATCTTTAATTTTATTGAAACCAAAATATGATCATGTGTGTAACGTTAAAACATATAAATGATGCATTGTTTTTCATGCTTTCATACTTATTTTCATGCCGACTGCATGCGACTTATCAACTATCAAACTGAGATATCAAGAAATCGCGAACTTTAACTCGTAGTAATAATTGCGTGAAATATTGTAAAATGATTAACGAGCCATAAATTTACTCGAAAATCACACATAACTTGATATATTGACTAGCAGATACGGGCCTACTTTATCTAACCAAATTGCGTTGCGTTTCTCACAAAAATCGCTGAAGCAATTTGTTTAAATTACTTTCCTATGCTAATCCAGCTCGTGTTGCGAATACATTCTTAACGAAAAAAAGGCGCGTTGTCGGCGCAAGATCGTCGAATCGCTCGTACGGCTCAAATGATGCATGTTGTGGAAGCCGGATCTTATAAAGAAAAACAAGACACTGCAACCTATTACACGGTTTGCGTCGTAAATAATCGTCTTAGTGCGGTAAATAAATAAGTGTATAGTGTCTGTTCGTGCGAGCGTGCTATCTGATCAGAGTCCGAGACGCAACGAAACCCGGGAAAGGTCAGTAGTTAAATGAGGAAGAGTCAGAGAATCAGAGTAAACAGAATGTGTTAAATGTGTTAAACGTACCTGTAGTAAAATAGTAATAATTCAGTATGGAAACCCATTAGTTTAAGGAAGTGAGAGACATATGTATGTAGAATCGGAGAGTCGTAAAAACGTGAAAATCCTTAATCCTTAATCGTTTTAGTTAAATAGTATTACTTCGGCATCATTACATTAAGATACTTGTATAAATGTTTCGACTGAATAACGCGTGCCGTTATTTAAAAAATGAAAGTCTATTTTACCAACTGAAAATGCTTGTGCATTCCAGTTCAAAATTACGGTCATTGCATGTCGCTGCACATAAAAAGTAGACTACACGTGCCGTCAATACTCAATAAACGGACAGAAAGTAATCGAAAACTCTCGTTCTTGTACATAAAATATTATACGTATCCCATTAACGGTGTCCAATCTTGTCTGACATGAATAAATAATGGTTTTTCCAATGTCACTGCCTGCTTGCACACCGTGACGTTTGTGCACTGATGTCATGAACGACAACATTCTAGACAAAGTATTTTTCCTTCTTTATATTGTTTGATTCCACTATACTGTTGACAAAGAAAGTTCGCGTTTATGCATTGTAGCTATGCGGCTAAAGTGTATTCAAAAGGAAACAATATGCGGTCTTAGTCGTGGCATTACTTGTAGGTATGTTAGTAATTAAAACATTGTTTTTAATTACTTTATTGTTTTAATTTAATTAATAGCGATACAAACTGTAGTAAATGCTTCTATACGACAATACGTCATCGTGTGTTGCTTAGGATTCTTTTAATGATCGATTTAATTACATATCTGCAGACAGTAGAATGCCAAGCATACACGGTCATGCAGGTTAATATAAGGAAAGGAAAATAAAAACTTTGTTTATGCGTATTTTTCATAGTAACATAGTGCACCTGGGTATGTACTGATTATACGTAAAACTTGATATTCGTTTCACCATTTTTACGTCAAGTTTTATTTTTATTTCGATAAAAACTACATATCGACCGTTCCAAAGCGCTATCGTATGTCCAAATTGAGTTTACAAGAGAGAAGTCATAAGTCATGAACCGATCCATTAATTACGCAGTTATGGTCAAGTGAGTCATAAGTAAAGTTTTTTAAAATGATTAATGAATATATTTCCTATCAATATTTTTATTTTGTAAGAAATATTACCATAAATACTAAGTACTAGTTGTTGTAAGTACATAGATTGTCTACTCTTATATACCATGTAAGGTTAGACTTTGTATTTGAATTACGAATTACTCGTATATTTTCATATATATTTTTTTATATAAAACAAAAGTCAGTAGTATTTACTTATACTTACAAAACGAAGTGTTTACGTAACACGCGTGGACAGCGTAAATTATTTTAGAAATGACATATTAAACTACAAATAGAAAAACAAATAACGCCCCTAATGTTTCCAGGAACCGACGTACATATTCGTTGTAATAATGTCGCAGAAAAGAAATGGCATGGCCGCTCATTCCCGTTCCAATTTTGCCATAAATCTTGTTGAATGTTCATGGGTATAATAGAAGAATTAGGCGCGGCAACCCGGTCAAGGAAAACAAACGATCTAGGCCAGGAACTGCCAAACTTTCCTGGACCTTTTGCCGTAGGAAAGTATTCGTTAGGTAGCATTGTTCCTTTTTCTCTATAACATATTTATGGAAGAAGAAAAAATATCCAAATCGGGCCATAAATGACGAAGTTGTTACATTTTTCTATGTTACGTATTTGAAGTCGGTTAAAAATCCAACATATTAGGCTAAATTAAAAAAAATACTGTCAATCCCATTTGGTTTCATACGTGGACAACTAGATAATCCTGGAGAATTCAATGAGAATATTATATTCATAAGTTAGTATAAGTTTTGATCATAAATAATTATTGGTGTGCTTGGTATGACGCAATATGTTATATAATGAAACTTCGCACATTTTTTCAAATCTAATATTATATTTTAGTATAACTAAATTAAAGCATAATGGGTTGTATAAATCGGATTGTAATATGTCATCTTTGTACTTGTGCAAATAATGCAATTTGTGTACAAATAAACAATTTGTATAATAGTTTTATATTGCTACCGAGATTGTTTTTTGCTTTTATTTAAACGGAGCAATCTACCTGAAATTAGCGGTCAGATTCCTATTATAATGAAAAAAGAAGAGAAAATTAAAACGAACGGAGAAAATCTTTTTCCCATTTTAATGCGGAATGCATTGAGAATATAATCTACCTCGAGCTTTCAAATGAGATGAAATGAATTTAAGAGTCAAAAAATGCAACCAAAGTCGCCATCCGTGTTTTATGAATATTATGGAGATTTTGTATAAAATCCTTCTATTTAACAGTTAATAGCATATAATTATTATTAGACTTTTTACAGAATTGCTTTTAAATCATATTTATCTATCAGTTTTGCAACATACCGTATTTTGATAAATATTTAATTTATATACAATCCATGTATAAATAATCCTAATAATCCTACTTTAATACTAATGACGACAAAATGTCAATAAACTACGCACAATAGACTACGCAAGTAGAAACAAATTAATGCTTTTATAAACTGGAGCTATATCAAAGAGCGGTGTAGTCGTATTTAATTTCTAGTATTCTGTATTTAGTGAACGAACTTATAAAACTAGAAGACTGTCCGACACTCGGTGATTATCTCGCTGGTTTTATCTAGCTTAGAAGTGTCTAGACTCTACATTTTAATTAATACTGCGACAGAGCTATACGTGGAGCTTAGATAACAAAGTTTAATTTCAATTTTCAGTTCATTTTTATATGTAACTGTGTGGTAGCAAACGTGCATGTAGTCCAACTTATATGAGGCCATTGCCGTCCATGGACATCTGTAATTATCCCAAGATAGGATCGAAGTTCTTTCTTAGTTAGTCTTAGGATCTGCTAAGACTTGAGGACTTAGTTGGAACCCCTTGAGGATCCCTGGAACGCTTCGGTTAAGTGTGAAACTTCGGTCCACACACAAGCAAGAACGTAACGACAGAACCTTGCTGTTATAATTCAGAAATAGGTGTGGCAATACACCGTTTTGAAAAGGCGTGTCTCTCGAGACGAAACGTAAAAGGTTCAAGTTTCTCCTTTAATTGAAAAAAACTCAATAAGGGAATATTGTACCTACCCGTTTTGTTTAAACGTACTACACAAATACCGTTCGAACAATCGGCAAATGAGGAACAACCTTTGTTTTTTGATTGGAAACTTCATGCTTCGTGAACCTAGAAATTCATCGTTCAGTGGTTTTCAGATTTGAATTTTTTTGAATACTACTTGATTCGTTTCGCTAAATTTGATTGGAATACTGCAGTTTTTCGTAGGTCTATTGATATCCAAACATATGATTTCGAATGTAATGTAAAAATGTATCAACTCGCATAAGGTTTCAGTATTGCTTCAGGTTGAATTTGTATACCCTGTAAATGTAGCCACATTGACTACTTAACAATAAATAGTCTGCTCATAGTCCTTAATAACGGATTTCGGAAAACAATTATTTTAAATAACATAGAAAAACAATCTACCTTTTTAAAATTTGTGAAATGTTGATTAAACTTGTGATTTAATATTAATGTAACACCTAGGTAGGTTAGTTTTTAATAGAAAAAACCTTATTAATTTACTTGATCAATCCTTGTTACGTAAAACACAATTATATACCATGATAAATTAATTACAAAGCATGTGAAGGCCAGCAGTTAATAAGAAATGTTAATGGACATTAAATATAGCAAATACCAATGATGGCATAGGACAGAGAACTAATAAAGAGCCTAGAGAGAGCAATTTGTACACGTCCTGTAAGGGCTGGACATTAGCGACATTATTGTAATGGAATAAAATGTTACTTTTAAAATAATAATTTGGAATTGTAATATAATCAATATTACAATTCCAAATTATTATTTTAAAAGTAAAGAAAGGAATTTAATGTTCACACATAATAATTATTATTTAGGTACCACTGGAATCGCGTATTTTGCACATAGCCAATGACTAAAAGGATACTATTTTGTACATTTTTTTTCCTTTTTGTGCTTACTTTTTAATACGAGAAGTTTGCGATATGTTTGCTGTATCATAAAATAAACATATATTGTGAATCTAGTTAATAGATGAAACTTGAATAGTCTACAATATGAATAGCCTTGCCTTGGCTTGGAGATATTATTTTTATCATCTCAAATATGATTATAGCAAATATTTTGATATATATCCTTTAAAATTGTATTTTATTCGTTTATTAAGTTTTTTTTGGACAATACATATGAATATTATACGCATTTACTTATTCTCATGAAACGTTATACTGCAATGAAGTCTGATGTATTAAAGATAATTACTATAACGACTTAATGATATCCTTATCTAGTTTTAGTGAGTTGGCAACCCTAAGATCCTTTGGGAGCAATCGTCTAGGCGCCATGTCGCCTGCCGCCCCCCACCATCACGTAAATGTTCCACCCCATTCCCTGAACCATTCTTGGTCTGGCCATTTATCAACGCGACTCTCCTTGAAACTTTCTCTCTCTCGATGTTCAACTAAGCTGATGTCACTCGGTACCCAAAGTTTTAAATTAAATTGAAGCTTAATAACGATGCCGCGACACAAAGGACCTTCATATGAACGACAGTCTAATGCCGACGGTGTTAAAGTTAGTAATTGACAGTGTATTATTAATGTGTTATGCTTTTTTAGTGATGTTGGGATTTTTATTGAGGTAGGGTTGGAACTATTTATAAACGGTAGATACCTGAGAGCGGAGTGACATGTTTTATATAAATAGTAGGACTAAGCGGCAATAGCCCAACGGGTAGTGTGTCGGACTTACGATCGAGAGGTCGTGGGTTCGATCACCACTCTCCCATTGCACTATTGACGTGTACCCACTCCTAACACAAGCCTTCGAGCTTAGCGGGAGGGGTTAACAAAATTACTAGTAT
>DWGW01000491.1:0-14766 GCA_018247775.1 Udranomia orcinus
TTATTATACCTACAGCTACGTGTTAAATATATTTATCTGAGCATTAAACAAATAAATAATTCTGTACCAGGCGTGAATACGTTGATAAGTCGACTTGCATAAAAACTTATTCACGCCTGGTACGGAATTATCAGACAAATATATATAACCGTGGCACAACTGTGACACTTATTTCTGCGTTATAAGAATAATGTTCTTGCCGCTGTGTTCTGGTTTGAAGGGTATGGGGTCTGATATTAATTTAACCGAGCTTACTTAACTTAGCCCTCAGGGGAAGTCGTTTGTGGTCGACCTGAGAAAGAAATTCGATTCTATCTTGGGTTGATTACAGATGTCTATGTGTGCGGCAGTGACCACTTACCATCAGGTGGACTTCATGCTCGTTCGCATCTCCCAGTTAAAAATATATCAATTTAATTCGAAAGTAAGGCAAAAGTGTACAATTCTTCCACGATTATTTTATTATACGACAACAGTGTAAACTGGCACATCGTATTTCGTGCCAGTACACACTACACTGTTGTCGAAGTACGTAAGAGCCAAAACTTGCTTACAGTCTAAATAATAATCAGAAGGCGCTTTATTTGATCTGAGCCAGTTTTATTATAAAGTTTAAAGTTAGGTTCTGGGACTAGGAGAATTGTTCTACAGTGGTATCTTTCATGAGTAAGCTTGTTCAATACAATCGATCCTGTACGTTATTCAATACAATAGGTACTACATTAAAACAGCTTTATCGTACAAAAACATAAACTACAACCTTATATTACAGATAAAATAAAGAATGCCGCCAACATAGGATTAGTTTTGTTAACAATTCTGGCTGCATATTCGCATGTGATGGTGGGTGACCCGTTCGACCGCAGTGCACCAACTTTGGTCTTTTTCTTCATGCTTAGCGGCCGGCTCGTCGTCTGGTTTGTATATTTATTACTGTAATGCCCTATAGCAAAAACAAACGTCACTAATTTATCTCAAGTCAATATAATAATAACAAATAATAATCGTTTCGCAGTATTCTAAATCCAGAACTATAAAAGTTCGTAGACAGTTTCTATTACTGGCTACGGGTCATTGCTTGTAATGATCTTTTTAACATGCAAACAAACGATAGAAATAGAAGAGACATTCCAACGTGCTTGTCTGTCACTTTATCGTTAAGGAGACTATTCACAAACCGTTATTTAATGCTTAGCGTCCACGTTTTAAGGTTTATCGAGCTTCAACCTTTTTCTTTTTACTAGTAGGTACATATTACATATTATGCGTATAAAAAGTTATTTAGTATATAAATCCTCAGACGTTAGCAAAATTACTGCCATTAGCACCTCGTCAAATCAAGAATTGTGGACGACGTGGAGGTCTTGGTCAAGGTAACATAATACCAACCTTTGTTGCCACAACCCTTTTATATCCCACTGCTGGGCACAGGTCTCTTCCCACAACTGGTATACTCCACCACGCTGCTCCAAACACCAGCCTTATTGTACATAAAATATATATATCCCGATTTTATCACACTCCTGAACATTGAGAACTGAGCACCTTGACCAATTTTTATGTGATGTAAACATCAGTTACGAAATAAAATTAGTGCTATCGTACGAACGAGCGTCAGGCTGGCACCGTGCCAGAGAATCCGCGATGACGAATCGCTTCTGTCGTGCAAATAATTTTGAGTTCTGGTTTATTTGGGTTGGAAGATATTCTCTCAGCAGCATCGTTAATTTTCATACTCGTTGATCATATAGCTATTTTACAAAAAAAAGCTAGATTTTTTCGTTTATTAAAGAGTTACAAAGGATTGAAATGAATTAAGGACGTGAGTGTCTGTTCTGTATGTAACATTAAAAGAGGACTCAAAAAGTATGCTGCTCTGGAATTGAACGGTCCCAAATTAAACGGGCTCGGTATATATTCTTGGAATAAGTTCACACAGAAATCTTGAAAACCGCTATGCCGATCTAGACGAATTTTTCGAGAGACAGTTTGAAATTTTTTTAGACACCGCGTGAGTGGGAGCGAAAGCTTGCGTAGGTGTCACTGGGCACATGTTTATGTACATTAATATTATATTAGCGGGATTATACCGCCACGTGCCTAAACACTATCCGGTTTGATCTTTGATATTTTGATATCAGTATAATATTTTCCAGGTACCAAATAAGCCGACGTGAAGCATTAGAAAAAGCTGCAACAACCACTCAAAATGGGAACGGTCTCAAACGAGATTAAGATGACGAATATCTTCTACCTAGAAATTAGATGGTGTTCGAAATCTTCAATAAATCCGTTACATAATTTACTTAACTATTTTAACTTTAAGCCAAAAACCCTATACCTTGAGTATTGTTATTAAGTTTGTAACAGGATTTATATTATTACAGAATGACAACTGCTTATAGTAGGTACCTTCTAGTCTTAGTAAAATATGTACTAATTACTTAGGCTAGGGACCGAATTTTTACCCACTGTGATTTTTGCTAGTCATCGCACAAATTGAGACATTGTATGATTAATTTGCTTACGTCATGAATGCTAGAATGGAATGATTGATAGGAAATGTAACAGTAAAATAATAACTACACTTATCTAATGAAACTTGAAACCCTATTCAAATTAACGTGTATTAGGATGACATTATTTCTAATACAATTTACTAATTAATCCAAAAGTAGTGTGTGTTGTGAGAATGTGTATTTTGTACCTAAAGTGATATTAATTTAAGCGATACGAGCTAGATTCATTTTGTATTACATTATGTATAAGCTAAGTGTGAGAATTCGATTAAGTACCAATATCATCATGTGTATAACATAGTGTTAATTTTTGATAAGATGCTGGAACTTTGATGCAAATATTGATGATTGCAAAAACTAACTATGCTTTGTCACAATATCGTTGTTTATTAGAAGAATGTATCCTGTTGGTGATTCTAACATGTCTCAATTTATCTATACTTATATTAAAAATGAAACTGCCATTGTTCGTATATTGGTAAATATAGATTTACAATTTGTAGACATTAGAGGAAGTAGGTATTATATGCACTTATTAATTTCAAGTGGATATGATTGTTTTGCTCAAACCTTTTATAACTAATCGTAAGCCACTGCTTCGAATTACTTAAAACACCTGTCACTTAACGGAACTTTTCTAAACACTGTTTTACTATGTTTCATTTACTTATGCTACTACAGGCAGCAATTATTTTATATTGTTGTCTATTATTGGGAAGAATATTAATAGTGGCTGTTTAAATGCATTGTATGCATGCAGCGCTAACAGGTGAATAGGTTGGAATGTTATTTATCAGCATTTTATTGGGTGAGCATTACTTCTGTAAGGCTTCTTGGAGAGTTGCTGTTATCACCTGGTACATAAGCATTTTCTTGGGCTTGAACAAGTACACGAATCAAGAGCTCCTTTGTACACACTCTATATACAAACATGCGGAAGAAAAGGTGCTGATAAATGTTATTATAAACTTTGTCGTCAAATGGTTTTATTAACCAAAAATTAATACAAAGGATTCACACAATTCTCCCACTATGGATAAAATTATTGGTCAGTGAGTAAGAGGCATTGCACAAGTAAGATAATATTATGCCTATGTGATTCGACTGTATTATTATTTGTTTGCTTCAAAATTCAACTGTAATTAATTTTATATAAAAATATTGGAGTGAAATGTGATGTGGTTTGAATTGAATAAATGTATGTAGTAGGAACAACTTTGTTATTTATTTATCCCTTCTACTGAAACCTATTTTTAGATCTCAATATAACTTTCTATACTAAAAGAAAACTACTAGATATTTAGATTGACATATACATTTTTATTAACAATGTACACATTAAACCTTACCTTACCTTTTTAAAAGCTCTATAATTTAGTATTAACGCTTGTTCTTATCGAGTTGGTATCATAAACGGCTAGTAAAGAAACTTGCAATGCCAGCAAAGTAAAATAAAAGTGGTTTGACATTATAACTTGAATTGTTTTATCATAATTTAATAGAATCTTAATTTTATTTAAAACTTTTTTCTCCTTTTTCTGTAAAGTATTAAATATATAATCATAATTTAATTATGTATATAATTTTTGTAACTTAAAAACATAACGGATTTATCTGACATAATTACATAAAGCATTAAGCAGGGTCTCTACCAGTTTGTAACAATTCCAAAGCATTCTTCAGGTTACCAATAGCTGTTTTAATATCATCATAGTTGAGGGCACTGCTGGCCCATTTGCAGTATTTTTGAGCTTTTGCAATCTGATCTGGACTTAGTTGTGCAACTGATGAATTATCCCCATACAGTGTGTTTGATGGAGTAGATTGTGGTTGCTCAGATGGATCGTATGGCACAAAACCGCCAGGGTTAGGGTCTGGAGTATATGGTACAGGTGGCAACTGTGAAGCTGCCCTTATGGCGGCATTAGGGTCTGGTAAACTGCTACTGAAGCTGGTGGGAATAGTTGGTGTTGCTGGCGTAATATTGAAGCCCATATTTGGGGTATTAATTGTATCACTTGTATTATCGGTTGATTCTTCATTATTCTGGTCCTCTTCTTCTGATGGTTTAGGCCCTGAAATTTATAAATGAAGAAATCTATCATGTATCTGTTATCAGTATGGGAAGTATTAGTAGTAGACTTGTACTTCACACACCTTAAATAATAGTGGCTTGGATAAATTGTATATGTTTTATATATAATTTTCATTAATTAATAAGGCAAAGGCTCTTTATTTCTAACAAAGTTAAAGAAACAAAAAGTAAAATAGACAAATTTATGGGAAAACCACGAAATATGTAAAATTATCATGCAAAGGTCTTTAGAAGCTACAAATTGTAAACATCTTTTATATCTCAAACCTGGAATAGGTGTTTCTCCATTCTTAAGACAGTTATGTATGTATGCAGCTTTCCATTTAGCATATTTTCTGTTCTGAGTAGCTTCATCCGTCAATTCTCCAAAAGTAGTCAGAACATCATATATCATTCCAGCCGTGTAAAATGCTTTCACTACATTCCTGTAAAACCATTTTTATTTATCTTTACTTGTAACAGGTATACATAATATGGATGCATTTTTATAGAAGTAACAATAATTTAAAAAAAAAACATAATTATAACTTTAAATTAGTAATCTTACTTTCCAAAGTTTTCTTCTCTGTCTTGCTTGTCCGCATATAAGAATAGCTTCAGTGCATAATTTTCTAGGTGCGCTTGTGCTGCCACTTCATTTGTAATAGCTTCATTATCTTTGCTGGACATTTTTATTTCTTCGAGCCAGTTCATTAGCGCTGAAGATAAAAGCAAGGTTTGCATTATTTAATGCTAATATGCAGTAGTTAAAATTAATTAAAATTTTGCACAAAAGAATGCTATAATGTTTACAAAACCATAATTACTTACACACAAGCACTTTTGTTTCTTCTGGTGCTTTCTTTGATAAGGTAAGTCCCAGTTGCAGAGCATATAATCTGCACCAGTATGCAACGACTATGTCTCTAGTATCATGTTCAGCTGCGGTTTTTAAATAATGCTGGATGGCTTTGAGGCTAGGCGGACACTCAGGAATAGCTGACATAGTGGTGCCTTAAACATACACATAATTTAAATATGAATGAGTCATTTAAGTTGCTTGAATGGAATTGATATCAGACGACGTTGTAAAATAATGATTATCCTGTTTCGGTAGTCTGTTGCAACTATCGATTTTATTTAGTATATAGGCAAATATTAACATGGTGAAGACAAATTTACAAAGTATGTATCTGAAGAATAGAAACAAAAAATCACTATTCACAGTTTTATTGGATAGTACTTGTTACTTGTACTTAAATGAAAACGGAATTACCTTAATCTTGCGTCGGAGTTTATTTATATTACGGATACTGTATTAATTCTAGATTCTTAGACTATATTTGAAATACCATCGCTTAATAAGATTTATATCGAAATTATAATAATATGAATAGTAGAAAAGAATAGCTAAGATTCCTTCAGATATTTTGATTTGATGATTTTTATTCAGATTTGACAACAGATTGACGTATAAAAAATATATACAATTAGAAAATGACTTCATTCGCAATATTGCCATCGATAATATTATATCTTCATTTACAAATATATCAAAGAACTATGATGTTTTAGTTAATACGAGCATAAAAACACTAGAAACAATTGTGCACAATCGATCAAAATATTTTATTGTTATATGTTATACCAACATTGAAACATTTATACATATTATCTTTGATCCTAATTGTGAAACAAAAAAATATGTTCTCTCTGAATTTATTATACATGTGTCAAAAAAATGACATTCGTCGGATTTGTATGTTTTTGGGTTCACTATACTTTCCGTGGTGTACTTGATCATTAAAAACATTGGGATTTTAATATATAAAAATCTATACGATGCCTTCTAAACAGAGAAAAATCGCTATGATGGGTTACAGATCAGTTGGTAACGTAATTGTTCCATATATCACTTGTGCGTCTCATTTATTGTTGTGACGTTTCATAATTATGTGGTAAATTTACAGGTAAATCGTCTTTAATCATTCAGTTCGTCGAGGGACAATTCGTCGATTCATATGATCCTACAATTGAGAATAGTAAGTATAATAGTTCGCATAATGTATGTGACACATTTGCATAACCTATGGTGTTTTATACGTTGATCAGCATTTAGTAACAAACATTTCTAGCTAATAATAATGAACTTGCATTATTTTTATCATTTCGTCATTACATTTAATGGACGAATAATATTTTGTTTTAGCCTTTACAAAGTTTATTCGGCTCAATTCAACTGAGTATGAAGTGAAGTTGGTGGACACTGCTGGACAAGATGAGTACAGCATATTTCCTCTGCAATACAGTATGGACTTCCACGGCTATGTTCTTGTCTACTCTATTACTTCAAGCAAGAGCTTCCAAATAGTACAAATTATATATGACAAGTTGTTGGATATGGTGGGAAAAATACAGTGAGTGTTGACCAACATCAATAAATTAATCATATATTCTTTTTTTTTTACAGCACTAATGTCATTTAATTTTGTTATCTGTCATTCATTACTTTTATTAAACATATATATTTAATCAGAAATAATTTAATGTAATATGAGCTATGCCTGCATGGAATTTAACAAAAAATGTCATTCAGATACTTAAACTGTTAAACTGAATGTAATATTAAAGCAAATACAACTTTACAGTGTACCTATTGTGTTAGTTGGGAACAAAACTGACCTGCATCTGGAAAGAAAAATAACCACAGAAGAGGGCAAAAGACTTGCAGAGAAATGGAAGGCCGCTTTTGTGGAAACAAGTGCAAAGAGGAATGAGGTAAACTTCTTTTATTTATTTACTTTATACATATCTATTACAGGGTTAGTGTCCAGGGTACTTATTTTATACCAGTTCTGTCACGGTTTGACGAGAAAGGTATTTCTGCACTTTCCCATTTATTAGTATTTATTCTTGCTAATAAAATAAACTTAACAAATCTATAAATTAATTGTTTCTTGTTAAACATTTCAGTCAGTCACAGACATGTTTCACGCGATGTTGTCGGAGATAGAACGATCGGATGGTCATATACAAGACAAAAATGGTTGTATTATTTCGTAATACTGCTGCTTGTGACAAAGGAGATGAACAGAGTGCTTTTTACTTAAGATAAAGTGAATTAATTATAAAATTTCTTCATGCACAGCTATTAAAATAGCAATATTGATGCGTGTTTTGACATAGTGAGTATGTTCTACAAATATTATATTTGGCTGTATGCTTTTGTGATACAATGTATCAGAGACCTGTCTTAGTTGATTAAAGCAATCTTTCTGATACAGTGTAATAGAAAAGGTAGTATTCATAAAAAATCTTGCCGTTTACAGACGAATGTGTGAGAAATAAAGGTAGTTTCTCAAAAATTCTTAACAATAAAATTTGATTTGTTTAATATTTTATATGTATGCACAAAATGTTTTAAGAAGTTTCATACGCCTCATTATGAGCTTCTAAGGGAGGGATGGAATAAGAATTTTTATGAATACAACCGAAAGTATGGTACAATACATGTGTTTTAACCCAAGCCAATCTGTAAACATGATAATCTGTATATAGTTTTCATCCAATTCAATTACAGTGAGTATATTTATGTACCAGTTTAATTCAGTACAATCTGGTTCAAACATTCGAATTTTGTAATCATAGGAGACATACAAAAGGTTATGAATAATTTTATTATGATATCTTCCAAAAAACAATAATTTACTAGATTAAAATTAGATCCGTTACAGTAATAGTAAAAGACAGAATTTATATATTTTTATTGTAATTTATTATATACATACACCATATATAATATTAAATCAACTCATTTATTCATTTTGGATCAACATTCTAACCCTGAAGTATGGGAAGATAATGTTGTATGCTAGTATGTTATGCTAATGAATGCGCTGAAAATACGCACACTATGGAAATGTTGCTATTAAATATAGAGCAATATATTAACAAAATGATGTTGGTTGACGAGTTGAATATAAATTAGGTATAGCAATCTGTATGAAGAGTGTTTATGCTGTTATGTGTTGTACAAATGTAAGGCTTAAGAACAATAACTGCTAATTATGTTAAATTCGACAAATCAGATGGTCTTGTTCTTTAAACATTTAAAAGCATACCCTCAATACAGATCTTACCGGAATAAATAATGTATAAGTAATATCAAGCAAAAAGTTAGGCCACGTTTATTCATTAATAATTAATTTTTTTTGTAATTAAAGCAGTGTTTTAAAATACATTCTTAAACATTTATCTACGATCCTAAGATGTTTAACCGTATTAGCATTATGAAGAAATATTTGAAAGCGTTTAATTTATTTTAATTTTGAATTAAATTGCGTGTAGTGAAAAAGTGGCTTCATTTTTTGTTGGTTAATATAGAATTCGCATGTCTAAATTCTATTCTGAGGAAGTATAAAACGCAGAACTATTCAAAATTTAAAAATATGTATAACAGGCATTGGAAGAATTAAGTTTAAGATTATTTAAGGAATTAAGTCAGCCTTTTTTCGTTAATGAATTTGCTCTTTTGTGATATAATAAGTTAGCGAATTAAATGAATATCCACACAGCTAATTACTACACGCGAATGAACGTTAACCAAACCGAAATTAATATCGGTCAATACCTTTGTTTATTAATATTATGAAAACGTCCTGATTGTGCCGATTACGATTGAATATATCTCTTGATAGTAGATCACGTAATCTCGCAGATTACGTGAATTCGATGAACATTGGCCTGTAAGATTTTTAACGTAATGTTAAGATAATTTTCGATAGTTCCAGCAGTAAATCAGCACATTTAGGTACGCCAAACGTACATCATATCGAAACAGAAGCCGATAACTAAATTGAAAGGAAATTATAATACTTATTTGATTCATCTTGATCAACTTTTCGTGTACTTTTTTATTATTAACTATTAATTATCTGTATGTTGTTATTAATTGAAGTAATAAACCTGTTTTTTGACATTTTCATTTAAAGATTTAAATTAAAAACATATTAGTTGATCATTATTGCTATTTGATTCAAAATAACAAAATAAAAATTGAATTTTGTTTCTGAACCCATAATACGAGTATATTTCGTATATTTGTTTGGTATACATTTGTTAAACGAACACTCGGCTCTTAGGCACTGGCATTATCTATAGGCGAACTTTTATAAAATCTTTGGTCTGAAATGAACCAAGTGAGTCCAAACTCACTGACGAGTGTGTGTAGTAAAACCAGCTCATTAACGAGTTGACGTCGATAGATCAATCAAACATTTCTTAGAGGATATAGTTCAAGTGTTTTACAGGCGTTAATACTGCACATAATTCTAATGCGTCTGGCACGAGACATGATTATAACGTGGCTGAGTTAAGCTGGTAGGTTACTATTACGTTAAAGTTCTAATCGATTAACTTGTGCTTCTTAGCTTTGGACTAATTTATGCAACGCGTGACTGTTGGGTAAAATAGCCAGCTATCTCCCAGCTAGAATGTAAACTTGATAGATCTCATTGAACATTGTTAATGTATAATTTTTGGTTCGACGACAAGCGAGTTATTTCTATTCTTATTGCCAAGCCAGTATCGTACTGCGTACGTCCCAGTGAACTTAAATTATCTACTTACGTGTGAAATTCAATATCGAACAAATGAAAAGCGCTTAAACGTCTACGTAATTTTCTCAGCTCAGGACTCGTGTAATATCCTGGTACATGTCTGTCATATTAAACCATTTATCTTTCGCTATATGTAAGAGTTCACGTAGAGGCTGTTTTAAGGAGAACGCTGCCAATTAAAATAATGATGATATGTTTTGTACGTTTGTTTCTTGGTCAATTAAATGCATTAAAATTGGATACATCACCAACTGTTAAACCCGCGAAAAAAATTCAAAACCGTCAATCTGACATGACAAGATTGATCGCGATTGTTTTTATCTGTGATAGGTCTCGCTCACAAGTATATCAATGACGAAATACGTGAAATCTGAAATACGAGAACAAACATTCACATTTTAAAACCGATTTCGAGTGGTTTAATTCAATTTGTGAAAACGTATGATTTCTATACGTCATCGTTAATCGTGAACGAATAACTAACTATTCACGATTCATAATTCGTAGTCATAGGAGTTTATGTGCCGCAAATGAAGTAAAAACTCGAATCATCAAGATTCGAAAAGGAACCATTCGTTGGGCATAAGCTCTCTACTAGTGTGTTAAGGTCAACCACGTAGTCGTAATATAGTAATTATACTGAATATAAATAACAGAAAAACATATAATACTATTTACAATTTATATTAATTTTATTATAGCATAAAACTGTCACGTATGTGCGCAATCAAAGATAGCGTTAGAAATTGTATCACAATATGTCGTGGGATTAATAATAAAATATTATATTACAAAATAAGCTACGTGACTGACCTTTACTGTTTTAAATGTGTAAGCATAAAAGGTATATTTGTAATAAAAAGCTGCATTTAATAATTGTAATGTGGGAATTAATTTTTTTCGAGCGTTACGTTGAATTACGTTATTGCTAACATTTTATTTGTAAATAATTATGATTTTACGGGCAATGGACATAGCGCTGTAGGCTGTAAGTATAAAACCTATTTAAGTACCGGCTTCAAACAAAATAATTATATTTTACGCATAGTAAAATTCACAAATGGGTATGAGATTTTAGCGAATACTTACATTTCAACTAGTGAAATAGAGAATAGAAGTAGCGTTTAATTTTGCGAGTAAATAATTTTAAATTATGTATATTTATGAAGTTGTATATAGTTTACTATTCAAATATTGTGTTAAGTTTCATAGCGATTTACCTCCACATTCTATTTATTCTTCCATTCTTCTACTATTGAAATTAAAAAAAAAAGTTTTCTTTTGTGACAAATTCCAATTTATGTGTCCTCTTAATACATTTTGTGTCTCGTGAATATAGACAACAGTTATTTGCATGCCAATCAGTACCACTTTTTTTTCAATTATTAGTTAATAATTGATTTATACATTTAAAGTAAATTTTAGCTATATTCTATAAGAGACATACCTACTACAAGTTTTGGATTATGAAGTGGTAAAATAAACGGAATACCCAATTCATATTTTATCTGGAAACATTTCATTTATCTTGTAATTATGTAAATAATAATACTGTAACAAGTGCGTGATTTGTTATTTGATACACTGCCGTAGGTTTTCTCTTCTAAACCTTGCAAAAATTGTAACCATTGATATTTAAAAAAAGCTAATATTACTTTTTGTCGTAACGTTGCTTAGCATAAAATCTTCATTATAATAATTATCTATACCTAAATTATACTATTGTTCTACTATGAATAATTCTCTCCATTCTTTATGACCCCTTCGGAACGTTCGGAAGTACGTTCAGTTTATCCAATACCATATTCAATATAATATGTACGATAAAAGTTTGAATGAAAATTCTTGTAACTTATTTGTCTTTCTTTGTTATTGCTTAACTATCGATAGTTGACCTTGGATACGTCATTATATCGATAGTATCGACACGTCATTACTACACGGTACTTAAAACGGTACGTTAAAAATTACCATGAAACGACAGTATCGGTTTCATTCATAATGGAACATAACTATTTCCATAGATATTTTGGATTTTTGATGCTATTGATTCTGGCATGTCGATACTATTCTAATTAATTTGGCGATATTTATTATATTATATATTATACAGTTTGATATCTCGGTACTCGTTTATAGCCACATTATCTTAGATATCTTCTGCGTATGAAATAGTTGGTAATTATTTAATTAGCATTTTAAACTATGCTGTATCTAACTACGCTGTCTGTCAGAACTTTCTTATCTTATGAATGTATGTATTCGTTTAAACACAGCTAATTTCTAAGATAATTGGACAATTAAACACTTGAATATACAATTTATCTATATGTCTATAGAAAAATAAAACAAAATCATACGGTAATGTTTTGTCTTATATAGAAAATAGAATTACATTCAAATGAGACGGGTGTAATTACTATCATAATTATTCTGAATTTTTTGCTTCAGCGAATACGCACGTATCATGTTGTAATTATCATATAGGTTATGTAATGACTAATTTTAATTGCTCATTATTATATTTACTTATCGCAGCTTATGGTGTTTTAGCTTAAGATAACAGGTATATCTATAATACATCTGACTCATTAAATTTAAGGGTCATCAGAGGAGTTTGTTCATAAACTTTTCATTAATCATATTGAACATATAGATATTTATCGATATCTTCCTACATCATAATGAAAGTATAAACGGTACATTTGGGGTAATTTTATTTATAATTATTAAGTATGTTCCATTGTTTACGTTGTGTATCTATAATAACTCTATAATCTCTATAGAAATTATGATAGCATACGATTGTTGAAATCTAATTTACGCACACATGCGCAATCTTAAACTAAGCCCAGTACATACATACTTATGAAGTAACGTGAACATTGCTAACAAAAGTATTTAGCTTTTTTGGTTTGTCATAGATTTGTCGGACGAATTGTATCTAATTAGAGTTAGTTGGATATCTATAACAAAAGTTGTTTAAAAAGCTTTACGATATAAGATTTATTCACGCCGTTCGAAAAAACATAAATAATGTTAATATTAGATAAGTTCTAATTGAAGCTGGCTACAAGCGAGCTAAGCTCTGGCAGCTTTAGTTTTTACCAATCACTTAGACGTTAGCAATCTATTGATTCATCCATCATATTTCATATATGTATGAAATATTTTTTAATTCGTCGGTGTTCAATTGTAGTGAACTTTTTTTATTTATCCAATATTTTCAACTGCGATTATTTGTAAATAACAATTGAATTATATTAACATGTACAACAATAATGTGATTATCTAAAAACTTGTATCTATTTTATTAAATATTTTCGAAACGGTATCTGCCTATAAAAAGATTTAGTGTGAAAAGTTATTATAAGCTCATTTCGGTATTATTCTTCTGCTTCTAGTATATTATTATTCAACTAAGGCTCGGCGTAAATATTTTGAATCGCACTATGTTTGATGTTTTTCCCGTAATTTCGAATCTGAACTGGGTAGTAGTTTAACTTAAACTGAGCGTTTGTATTGACGATAAATAAAATTGTTGCAAATAGGATACAAAATGTAATGCATAACATCATTAAAATATAAGTACTTCCATTCTATACTCGGGTTCCATATTGGGTCATAATCTTGTTTGTGAGGTTTTTATATTATTCGAACTTACTAGCACATAATGTTCTGTCTGTGTCCAGAAATTTGCGTCTTAAATAAATTTGTATCCACATAATATATTTATGGTCAGCCTTTTTTAAACATTGTATTGTGTTGCCTGTGCCCATTTGTGTCCGATCTATGTTAGCTTTTAAGGTGTGTTTTGTAATCAAGGCAAAGATTGTATAGAATTCCTTTTTTGTATATACCTAAATTATTGCAAATAAATATAAACAACCACCAAACAAGACATCGGGTATTTTATTTCTGATTCAGCTATTTTTGAGGTTTTTTAAGTTTTCTGTTTGCTTCTGTAGCTCTCATTATTTTAGGTTTTATTCCTGCTATTTACGTCGTTTCCTAAGCCGAATTTTGCACAACAACAACAACAACTCAACCTTTAATGATATATGTAATGTAAGGGTGAATTTATAATTATATTGGAGAACCTTAGTCTGCTGAAAAGATCCGGCAAAGCAAGGAAAAACCAAGTTGGGCAAGTATGCGACGGGGCTAAATCTTGATTTTTATTCTAACATCTTACTAATATAAATACCAGCTCAGAGCCTCTGCTATTCATCCGATCCAAATGAAGACACACATAGGATAACTTTTAACAAAAATACCACATACATGTCTATCATGTGATTGAAGTCAATTTTGAAGAGATATTTTCTGCTATTTACGTGGATTAAAATCATTGGCTAGTCTCTACTAGTACTTTAAATTTACATATTTATTTTTCAGACTATATAAAATAAGGTGGATATATTATTAGGTACTCATGCTTCCTTCATTTTTGTGGGATGAAAATGGTTCAAATTACTATCGGGTTACTTATACAAATGAGTTCTTTAATCCTAAGTTAAAATATTTTGTCGTAAGAAAAACATATTATAGTATT
>DWGW01000492.1:0-14754 GCA_018247775.1 Udranomia orcinus
CAATTCAAATGGTCCTCGTAGTTGGTTACAAATGTATCTGCGCGTATAGCGACTAATATTTAACTTTGAGGGTATTCATTTTTGACAAACTTTACAATAGTATAAAATATCCCATTAATATTATAAAAGCGAAACTTTGTGAGTATGTTACTTACTCTTTCACCCATAAAGTACTAAAGGAATTTAGATGAAATTTTTGTATCTTATACATCAGAATAGCACATAAGCTATTTTGTAAATTGGCCAATATATAACGATACGTGTGAAGTTATGTACAACTATATATGGTACAAAGCCGTAGGAAACAGCTAGTACTGTATAAAAGAAAAAAATATGCCAGTTGTATTCGTGTAAAGACTTGCTAAAGCCAAAAATGTTGATTTAAATTTCGAAACGAATCTTTCATTCTTTTTTAAAATTGTGTTTTATGTTTACAAAAATGTGGATCAATCTATGCGATAGATGTTAAGGTTACACTACAAGAGTTTTACAATATCCGATATTTTAATTTATAGTGTTGACTGTATAGATTTTTTTTAGTCTACCTTTACATTGGCTTGTCCGTCCTTGGAGTGAAATGAATTGAAATATAAATTAATCAAAAGCCTGATATACGTGCCTCTGAAGATAATTTCGAATCTCATTTCGCAATATTAACTATTCAATTACTGTTATTAATTATACGGTTTGGGGAGGTTCGCGCTAGTCGCACTAACACGAGGAGATGCCTAAATGTTGTATCTTAATCATTTCAAACTTCATAGTACACACTTTTTGTTTCCAGAAACTATCGGTAGCAAAGTGATGTGTAAATAATAAAAAGGTGCATTTAGGTAGCTTCTAATGTTAGTGAAAGCGGGCATGTGTTTGGAATTCTTTTTATTTTAACGGATGACGCTGTCCTTGAATTTGTGAGGAATTCAACACAATGACGAGTAGACTACTTTTATTTAATAACTATTGAAGTAATCGAAATAAAGTATAAAAAAGATTAATGCTACAATACAATAATTTTAACAATTAAAAAGGTGAAAAAATCTATGAAAAAGAGCAAAGACAAATGAGCGTCAGCGTCATCCACAGGCCTCCAGCAACCTTTTTTTTACTGAGCGGGTACTTCATTCCATTATCGTTTAAACAACGGCAACTTTGTTACAATCGCACATTCCATATTGGCTGCAATAGTTTTTCATACCAGATATTTATATTGTTTAATATTTATACGATTGTTTGATGTTTGACACGACAACCCTTTTGGGTGCTCCAGTTAACTGCGTTGTCCTCAAGTAGCCGACGTAGGCTGCTAGCTATCAAGTTTGCTTCGAATTGAGAATCAAATCTGGTAGCTTTGATATCGCGCCATAGATTCAAACGTTAATAAATATAATGAATACCTAAAAGTGTTGTCGTGGTTATATTATTTATATTATAATTTTAAGAAACTGTAATCACAAAGCAATAGTGTAATTATTTTAATATTTATAAATTTTATGCACCAAAATATTACTCTGTATAACGTTATGCCCGCCATCTTGTAGTCGTTTGTAATTTTAGTGAATGAATGGATATTGTTTTCATTCCCGTCCTCTGTTTAATGTTGACAAAAATATTTATATTTATTACTTATTTTTAATTTTATAACCGACCAGTATGTTTATTTCTTAAATACTAAGTTATATTTATTGCAACTGAGCTTTAGTCTATGGCTACAAGATGGCGGTTTATGTATTCAAGCAATTCTCACTTTAATGTATTCATGTTAAGCTCATGTTCTGCTGACGGTATGTAGCATTTGTACTTAGAGAATAAAGCGTCCAATCTCTATTATTTAAGTACGGGAGTTTTCCTAGGTGTAGTTAGGTGTTGTCGTCTCTTTCACAGTTATGAAATATTCATAACGTCGACGGAGATAGAAGTAGCCCTGGAAAACTCCGCAGTTTTCTTTATAACATGTGTTTTTTGAGTTTGCTATTTCAGCTTGCATATTTTATGTTGTTTCTTTTTTATTTGGTACGCGAATGGTTTGGTATTGATGGGGATTTGTGAACGAATCGGTACACTACAATAGTTATAGTATTATAAAGAAATAGACATACCAGGCTATCGAAATCAAATCAATTCTTGTCGGTCACTAGATTTATTATTACGTCGACTATTTATAACAACAAATCCTTTCATATAAATTAAATAGTTGTACAAAGTTGTTTACATTAATCGATGTTCGCGAGTTCCTGTCGATACGTGTAGAAGTTAGGTAAGACGTTGTTCTGTAATTATATATGATTACATAATTCTAACACGTGGCGGCCTCAGACCGGCCGAGAGCCCTTATGTGAAGTTTATATAAGACGGGACAATTCGATATACTGTTTCACATAGCTTAAAATAAATATCCCTTATGAATATTCTTTACACTTTCCATTTTCCGACAACTTATCATGAATCTATAATATTATAAAAGACAACGAACAATTACTGCATTTACTTTACCGTAGGAAGTGTTTTTTTGTTTTGAAAACAATTAAGAAAAAAAACGTATGATATTTTACGAGTAAACGTTACACCTTAATATTGCACTTAAACTTGCATTAAAAGCGTAGAGACTCAAATTCCTTTGATTGACTTGCAGTGGTTACGGTTGGTGAATATTTGAAGAAGAAAATAATTAATATATTTTTAAGGAACTTTGTAGTACCTATCTTTACCACTATGCTAATTTTAAATTGTTTGACACTATACGGTGGTTAAATATCTAATTCCTATTAAAGCTAATTTAAATAAATGCAGTAATTGTTTATGTTAAATCAAGTCAATCGTCAGGTATTCCATGTTTCTTTAAGTTAGTTCGAACCATTATTTCTTGATCCCTCCGACTATAAAGCGAAAGTGAAACAGTAACTTGAAATGTTCCAATTTCTTTTAATAATAATATTAGATTTATTTTCGAAACGGGTTGTGGGGACATGATTATTTACTATGAACGTACAAATAAGTATAAGGATAATATCTACGAGTTGGTTAGTTAAGGAGTGTCATTCACTCTCATTCGCCGATCGGAATGAATGGTAAAGTTTTAACAATGTTGATTGGTTGTTGATTGTCTATTACTACTAACGATCTAAGTATATTTACAGTTATGAAATTTTAAAAGAACATTTAAAAGTTATTCCAAAATTAAAATAAGTAAAGATATATGTGTGACTACTATTTAATCTGTGCTCGATTGTCATGTTCCCACAAAACATAAAATTAGTTAATAAATTGAATCTACCTCAACCAAATTACCCATTAATTAACGTTGTTTGTAAGTGTTCTCTTGAGTCTTATTATTATTACTAATAAATTACTGAATTGTAGTGTTTTTGATAATAAAATTATTATTAGTTCCAACTTCCCATTTTGATATGGTAATTATTGTTACCAAGCGTATTGAATGTGGTCGACGACGTGTTGCTACGGTATTGTCAGATAAAAGGAAATTAAATTTGAAAATAAATATAACACATAGTTGGTTTTATTTTTCCCTCTATGACCTCCCCTTCGTTTTTGAAAAGTAGGATTTATTCTACGAAGAGTTTTAAAATATCTCAGAGAGTAGTACTCTCGTAGAGTTTTAAAATATATCATGTTTTAAAATATCTTACCTGACGTACAAATTCTCGGGACACTTAGATTTTTAGTCAAAATAATAATAAGTAATAAATTACAAGAATGTTATATTTTCATATTGAATTGGTCTACTAAGATATTAAACATCCTTCAATCCAGATGAAAATCTATTTGTTTCAAATTTTGTTACGTAGTTTATTGTTGTTAATATCTTTCATGTCACATACGTAGAAGAACGGACATTATAGTAAACATAGTGTGGAAATAAATCGAACATCAACCCGTAGTATACAATTATTTATTTAAGGCTTATTTCTTAGTTGAACTAGGAGGCTTTGGCGGCAAAGTCGCGACACAGCACTCTCGTCCTTCCGTCGAAGCTTAGCCGCGAGCCGAGCCAAGCTAAACCGCGAGCGAGGACGACTTTGACGAGACCCTGGAGAGCAGATTAGATCTTTTATTGTGAAATGGAAACACTTGAGTTCTTAACAGGTTTTAGTCTCTCCTTCATTATTACGTGTACATTTTTCTCTAACAAAACTGTCTTGTGTGTTAAAATTATAATAAACCTTTGACCTTTCACCTTTGATTACGTTCGAATTTTTAACGAAGCCAATGTTTCTATTACGTGAGTTTTTTTTTCTTGATATTGTATTGACAGAATGGTTTTTATGAACACCTATAACGAGTTGAAGTAAGAACGTAACGTAAGAAAAAAACATTAAGTAAACAGTATTTAGAATATTAGGAGGACTGATTGTTATATAACAGGCGAGGTTCACGAATTTAATTTTAGAATAGTATTATTACTATATCTTTATTGCTCTATGGGAGGTCCAGCTATATTCCATCTACAGTTTTGTTGAACACGGGGATATTTTCAAAAACTCGATGGAACAAGATCGCTAATTACCTTCAGTGACTCGTTGCCACGACTCTCTGTCCACGTTGACCATGCCGGTGGAGGCGCTGCGGCCCAGTGTCGGCTCCTGACTGCCTGATGCGTGGCCTTCCGCTACATCGCTCTCACAACTTATTCGACTAGATCTAAAAATGAAATGAAATAGTTGACCTTTGCTCGAAGATAAAAATTTCTGCAGTCATAAATATATGACCATCTTTCAAATAGAGAACATTATTTCTTTTTTAAATGAGAGAAGTGAGGATCTGTTGTATATAAGAGCTGAGAATCACTCGGACGATTGTGATTAACTACTCACCTATCACCAGGTCTTAAGTCATTAGCAGAACTAGTTCCTTCTCTTCGCATAGGCGCTGGCGATGACAAAAACCTCTCTCTAGCTTCGCGGATTTTCGCAGCTCTCTCAGAAAGTCTCGCTTCTACAGTATCTCCTTCTACGTACGTCACCGGAGTCTCTACTGTCGAGAAGGATCTTTCGAAGAATCCAGGATTCTCTGACATAAATCGAGATAAGCTTGGCACTATTGTCTCTGAAAATTGTCTCAATATCGGTAACTGGCTGGTATCACTTTGAGATTCCGGTAGGTTTTTTGTTAAATCCGGTACTATGGTATCTGTGCTGGCTGTGGTTTGCTCAGTAGATTCTTGGTTATCTTCGTCCTTAAGTTTTTGTAATTCTGTTTCAGTTTTAGATTGCTCAGGGTGGAGAGCGTTTGCACTGTGTGACTTCAGAACTCCTTCCAAACTTTGTATAGTTGGAGTTAGTCGTTTTTCAGCCGAAGTTTGGTCTCTTCTCGAAAGTTGACAAGCACTAGCAGATTTTTGTACTTCCCGCTCGAGAAATGGGTTGTTTCTGTAAGCGAAAAATAAATTAATTAATTAAAGGTAAAAATTTCAATAATGCTTATACAATACATAATTTACTTCAACTGTTGTGTACCTAATATTAACCCCAACTGGCATATCGGGAGGTCGTCGTCTCTCAGCAGATGGTGACCTCCAGGCAGGAGATGATGTACCGCTACTTCCACCAGATCCGGGACCTATACAATTGGTTTTTAATAAGATTTATTGATATCAATAATTAAATGAAATGAAGTGAATGAAATGGTAACGTACCTTCTTCTTCCTTGATTTTTTTATTGTACCGTTGTATCATAATACGAATAGATGGTGCTGTTTCTTTTAACTGAGGTTTCCGTTGTGAAGACGGTGACGATGGGAGGGGTGGTCTGGTTCTTGGCCTTTGTTCATCTACCTCTTGAAGATCACCAGATCCTTTTGAACGGGAGTCGAGATCCTGTTTGCTTCTGCTATGTTCTCTATCGGTTTTCCGCTTTGACTCTGTGTTACGATGGGTGACATGACTAGTGGGTCTAACTTCATCCAAATCATCCACGTCTAAAGGTATCACGGCTCTGGGAACAGATTCGCCACTTCTAACTACTGGAGAGAAAATCTTTCTCGTTGTTTTCACAATGACTTCTGGTGATGCGTCCCGGGGTTCTGGTGCTTTTAGTCTTAATACAAAGATCTATAAAAGAAAAAAAATATTAGGATCACATCAAGGAATATATTATATGTAACAGTGATATTAAAGTCTTCCTTAAGAGAAGTTACCTCTCCTTCTGAATCCGAATGAAGAGATGTCGGAGGTGTGCGAGGTCTTTCAGATGGTCGCCGAGGTCTTTTTCGTCTCCTAGGGATCTCTACGGTGACAGTATCTACGTCTGGTTCTGTGTCACTTTCAGATGGCTTCGACTGCTCTCTCTCCAATCTTGCTCTAGATTTGTTTTTCTTTTTCCCGTTGCTTTTGTCACCATCTTTGCGTTTATTATCGTCACGTACGTCATCATTACTGTCTTTTCCATTTTTGACTTCTTTAATACTTTCAATCTGTCTGAAGTTTTTTTGACTAGAACTCATACTTGTCGATGGCATTTCTCTGTCACTGATATCATATGCAGGCCTTTCAGTTTCGGAACAAGTAGCGTTATCCTTAAAACGAGTAGAACTTCCTCGTTCAACTTCTTCTATTGTTTTTCTAATTAGCCTCGCATCTTCTTCTATACTGGGTTGTCTGCCTAATTTTCTTTTAGTGTTCTTATCTACGACTTTAATCTGAAAATAATATGTTATTAAATATAGTCAACTATCATTATGTATAGCATAATTCAGGTATAAAACAATAAAATCAATATAAAGTACCTGTTCCCGTGAAGATTTAGATTTGGTTCCAGATGCAGATTTAATTCCACGTGATTCTGAAAGAATAACTGCGGAGATTGTTGGATTAAAATTCTGAACTCATTTTTTTTATATTCAGTGCACATTTATTAGAGAAAAAATATTACCAGCGCCATTGGCTTGTAGAACAGCCGTACCAGTGACCGCAGAACTGGTCTCGCATAATAGCCTGGCTTCAGCTTGACCGTAAGTGTACACAGGTTTCTGAGGAGTGTGTTGAGGAGACACCGCTACTAATGGTGCTGCCGTGCAAACTTCCTCGGCTTCCACTTCTACTATCACAGCCCCACGGTCACATTCATCAGCACCATCAGGCTAAAATGTTGGGAGAACAACATGCTTTATTTATCATCCTTTCAACCTTTATCCTTTATTTATTATACAATCATGTGATGAATCAAGTTGTTCCTAGCCTACAAACACACGACTCAGACTTAAGAATTAAAAATCAGGGTAGAGAAAATAAAATGTAAATAACTTACTGAATGTTCTCTGTCATATTCGGACTCAAAATCATCAGCATCATTCACACTGAGACTAGAAGCGTGGACTCTACCGGACCCTCCAGCCGAGGGTGCCACGCTTCCGTCTGATTGTGTCCTGGTTAAAGGCGCTGTTGGTTGCTTGGCACGGGCTCGAGCGGCCTGGAGTAAAGCTGACGTGGATGCCTCTGGAGCGATCCCACGGGACTTCTCCCATTCGTGAAGCTTCCGCGTAAAGGAGCGTGAAATACCTGGTAAAAACATGGTAAATCGTTTAAGCTAGTATTAAAAATGTCGTTCATAGCGGAAATTAACGCTCAAACACTATAGAATAATTATATCAAATTAAACAACATGAAATTCATTTATGAACTTCATGTTGATTTTCAATTGTAACGCATTGTATTTTTTTAAATTGCAAGTTTCTATTTACCTTGAAATTTAAAAAGACCCGTCGAGGTCTGTACTAGCACTTCGTCAGGTTTTGCCTCTTCTTCCCAAGCTGGCACCGAATTCGTCTCTTTCATATGCTTCCATTCGTCTGGAAAGTATATTAAGTATGTAATGCATGTCTTTGAAAGATATTAAGAATATATATTCCACAATTTCTCACCCCATCTCTTCAGAAAGTCTTCGCTTAAGTCCTGTCTGGCTGGCACCGGTGGCGGTTGCCTCACTCCCTTCATTCTCTGCCATTCTGTCAGTTTTTTCCGGAAGTCCGCTGACAGCTGTTCCTCTGTGGCCACTGGGCGGGATGCTAAATTATGCACATTAAACAAAAGATATTAATCATCAGATCAAATGTAATGCTCACCGGTGGATTTCGAAGGATCTCACTTTGTTTATATGTTCGATGAATTATTTTTTTACTTTTATAATAAATACTATTGATCCCTATGCTTATTACTAGCCATATGTTTCATCATTTAAATTTTTTTGTAAACAAATTATGAAGTATTTCAAAACCCTACTAATGGTTTTTTATATATCTTGTATTCCTTTCTTCTTGTTAATAATTACCGAGATTACGACTCCAAAAAAAAAACATTTTTATCTGAAACTAATAACACATTTACCTGCGTAAAGTTTGCTCAAAGTCTGTCTGGGGTGTCTGTCGGAGAGCTCTCTGCCCAAACGCAACTGCAACGCAGCGTAATCGCGCGCTATTTCCTCTCGTACACCACTCGCTTCGCAACCGCTACTCACGCCTTCTGTCTCTGGGGACAAACGATATTTAGTTTTTAGGGGCCAACCATAGATAACGTCACACCAATTTCAGATTTTTTGATCTCTCCTCCGTCCTTGTCACACTTTTAAAACTCACCACACAACAATGCATTATTTTAAAATAACTCATTATTTCTTTAAAATTATTAAGCCTTTCAAGATGGTATTGTTTTAAAGCGTATTTTTAAAATTTTTCTAGGCACAATTGGTATTGCAATATGACGTCATGATAATTCAGTGGGTCGACAAAGTCCCACCCCATGGAATGTCCCTTATATATAGTGCTTCAAGCACTAAACAAGCGTTTATATAATTTGATTAATATAAATAAATAACCTATAATATCATCAAAGGGAAAATTGTTGCTTAAATGGCTTCTATTTATAAATTTTCCAGTTATTTTATTAATCTAAGATACCATATTAACTTGTCCCCTTTATTTTGTTTATGTGGGACAAAAGAGAAAAGTATATATTGTATGGGATGCAGAATAATTATAGTCAAATAAAATGCGAGTTTTATATATAGGTAGTAGAGATTAGTGTTCTAGGATATTTTCAAAATGTCCAATTTTTGAAATTTGACATTTTGTCTTGTCAAAATGATGTAAATAAATATAAATTGGTAAATTTTTTGAGGGATTAAAATGAAATATTAATTTAGAGTCAATATGGATATTTTACCGATTATTGCTATGTCCATTTGATAATATTGAGATAAATATGTAAGTAAAAGTTACTGTGTTACATGTATGGGCATATGCCATTTTTGCATCAACTAAATTTAATATTAAAAAGCCTAAATGAAATTTATTATTTTCAGGCGACAAAAAATCTTTAAATGGTGGTAAACTTGCTTATCTTTTTTGTGATTGTAGGCAGTATTTATGTACTCGTAAGTATATTTCAGGAACATAGAATTACTAAGAAAGTTTATAAAGTTTGAGTTATTGTTATTGAACATTGCATTAGTACAGTAGAGATAAACGAGGACTACGTTCCTATCTGCAGTGCGACTGCAGATGAGAAGAAGTAGAGCCCTACCAACGTTTCTTCTCGGATGAGGTTTATTCATGCAGACCCTGATTGCTTCTCTCATAAACCTACATCTTTTAAACTCTAGTTATCGTTCAGTTTAGAAAGCAAACGAGTATGCATTCCACCTATAGTAAGTGGTCACTGCCGCCCATGAAAATCTGTAATCGACCCAATAGGATCGAAGTTCCTCCTCAGGTCGACTAAATGCGTGGCTACCCTTGAGGATTAACGTTGGAACGCCTCGGTTAAGAATATCTCCCTGACCGCACCCTTCAAATCAGAACACAGCAGCAAGAACACTGCTGTTATAAGGCAGAGGAAGAAGAAGATAGGCAGAGATAGGTGTTTTTAATTTATGCTCAGTTTGGTTTTAAGGCATTCCCTGATAGCCAACTAGCAGCAACAGTATCAGTGATTCGTCAGATATGGTCTGGAAATTGCCACACGAGCTGTGGTCCGGATTGCAGAGATTGCAGAGAGTCTATTGGTTTCAACACACTGGGTTCAGGCAATGGCAAGGCCTACACAAGCAGCAATGAGGCAGGACCTAGTGCTGGATGTATTTGCGAGATCTGCCCGTGTGCCCTCATTGAAAATGTATTGAGGTAAGCTATAAGAGTAACTTTAAATCTTTATTGACCTCATCATATTTTGTGACGATAGGACAACCTTCACCAGTCCATTATAGGTAATTAAAATGTTGCTTTATAATATAAATCTCTAACCCTACTAAAAATTGACGCATACATGTTAAACAACGTAAATGTATGTAGTGTAGCATACCCTAATTCAAATACACGGATTTCCGCAAACGAATGATCAACAATGTGAGTAACTCTGCAACAGCAGCTATGACGTGCTGCAAGACGCATGTTTACGCAATCCACCATGTTCGCAGGACTTGCCGTCCGGTCACTACAATGTACTCGCGTGCCGTCAGTTCTCTCGTCGCTTGCTACTGCACTGCGCTTCAAATGGTAATTGGACTTATTTACGCAAACAGGAACAAACGAGTTTCCTGTTATTATTATTAAAAATGTTGATGCTTTTCAACAATATTATATCTGAATACTTAGAACAAATTATTTTGTTCAATATTGTAGATACATAGATTTTATTAAAAATAACCAAAAATTTTAAAGTACCTATACAAAATGTTGACAAAAATGGCTTTTTTTTAAAAAAAATCGGGTTGATTCTGTTTGCATAAGTAGGTCCAATTTATTTATTTTGTAACAAAATCCACAGCTCTTAATGTGAATATCTTATACTTTACATAGAAAACTTACAGCCAATTACGGACCCACATTTTATATATAATAATCTATCACAATGTTAGCATCAGTATGTTAGTAAGTATACTTTCCTTTTTTTAATACTACTATACATGCTCAAGAGTGCGCAAAAGTCACTAGCGTCTGACCCAAACTTCGGCTTAATTTTTGCGTGGACTTCAAATTAATTAAAACGTTCGCTTCGTTTTATGAATCGACAACGTTTTACATACTAACGATAATGTACGAAACATTCTCATTCTTTATATATCTGTTTTAAAATATAGAATATCTTTGCTACCTGACTGACACAGACTTGGATTTAGCTGCCTTTGATTTTATAGGCCTCATTTACTTATTATTTTTGGTGGTTATAATTACAACAGCTGCAATTGTATATTAATTGATTTCAGTTAAATAATTACTACGAGCATCTGCAGGCAGTGTTGAATTGTCAGACCTCCTGTCAAAGGAGTCAGGTAATTGTAATGTACGTATAGTCTTAATTTCTTAATGCGTGGAAGTATATCTGGGCATGTTCCTACTTCTAAGAACGGGATTCAACGTTTATAGGATAAAATTTCATTATTATTTTTTTTATCGAAAATTTGAGTGCGTTTGACCTCAATCTTGCCTGTTCTTATCGCTAGTTAGCGATATCTTCCAGACAAACCTTAGGGTTAAGATATAAAGAACAAGAAAGATCTATTTACTTTATAACACGAACAGAGCCGCGCACGAAACCTAGTATATTATAATTTACAATAAGTACCACTAGCCTTGGCAATAGGGTGTGGATTATAGCAATATAATCGATTGCTATACGATTTGCCTACGCGGAAGTGACTCAATGTATGCAAATGTACATTTAAGGTCACGACTAAGCGTTGCAAGTTGCAGTTGCAGTTCTTTTATGTTTTTTGTAAAAGCCCTGTCCTGTTACTTAAGTAAAAAGCCCTTTATGTAATAAGTTAAAATTGTTGTATGTTCATTACTAAAAATGTTGTTTGGGTCATAAGTGCAAACGGTTTTTTATGTGGCTATAGGCACGCGTTTGTTCACGATTGAGATTTGGCATCTCCTTACCATAGACAGTAGATCTATGGTAAATGACATGCCACCTACGATGAAGCACGTTTCCTTAAAAGCCTATTCAATTTTGATTTCAAGTTGTATGAAACAGGAAAAATAGAAGAAAAGAAAATATGTTTACTAATAAAGGCCCTATTATTTTTGGTCACTAGTGAAAAGCTCTGTTTTCACACAGTCACAGAAAAGGGTTAACCTTTTTAATCATAAATGAATGGTTTGTGGTCTTAGCTACAATGTGTACAGAAGAACTTCGATCCTATCATGGGTTGATTACAGATGTCTATGGGAAGCAGTGACCACTTACCATCAGTGGAATGCAAAGAAAGTTAAAATTGATGGGTACTTAGCCTAGTATACATTGTAGTATACATACACATGATTGAAACGTATGCAAATTTCTAATAACTATTCCTCCAACAGATGCGAATCTCTCGCCCTGAACGGCACGAGATACTGCGAATGGGGCTACAATGGGCTGGGCATCGACTATCAGGTCCTCGCGGGGCCTGCGTTCATGGCGGTCTTCACTGTCGTCGGAGTGATACTTGGCGTCGTGGCTGATAAGTGAGTAATTAAGATCTGATTTAGGGGGAAGCTGGCCAATTGTCCAGAGCGGTAATAATGAGGGTCAGCATAAATCCCGAACCCCAGAATGCCAGTTACCAGCTGTAAAGGTGGTAGAATATTTGAGTTCAAAGGCACTAATTGTATTCAGGACCCGATATATGGGGGGAAACCGGTCAACTGTCCAAAGCGGCGAAATTAAGGGCGATAAAATTGCTGGGTGGTCGCCCTAAAGGCCCTTACCAGTTTTGAAGATGGTACAATATCTGACTTCATTTTCTAGTTTAGGTTTCTGTCGACTTTTTGCTTTTTGGTCGAAGACATCACATTAATACTCTTACTGCCCTATCCAGGTACAACCGTGCCCGTACCCTCTCGGTTTGCACCCTGGTCTTCGTCATTGCAATTCTGCTGATGGGCACCGTCACGGAGTACTGGCATCTCGTGATACTGCGGATGATCATGGCCGCTGGCGAGTCTGGATGCAATCCCCTCGCCACCGGTATCCTGACCGACCTGTTCCCTGAACACCAGAGAGCTCTGGTGCTGTCGATCTTCAACTGGGGCATCTATGGTGGATACGGTATCGCGTTCCCGGTCGGAAGATACATACCGGATATCGATGCTTGGGGTCTAGTAAGTTTTTTGTTTTTTTTTTCTCGATAACTATTATTATTTCCAGCCCTTATTAGCAGCTCCATCGATACTTATTCCGTGCTAATTTGTTTGCGTAGTAACCAGAAGAAATGCCAATGGAATATGTATGAATAAGACGGATATTTTAAGAAACAAATTAAGAAAACCTAAAGATACATATTACAATTGTGTTTTTATTAGGTATAAACAAACGTGAAATCAAAGAATCATATCATATAAATCTATGTGTGTGTACATGATCCAAACAGTAGAATTTAAAAAAAAATTATCTTATATTCAATAATTTTATAATGGATTTTCCATCTTTGTTTAAATTACTCGTATATTTATACTCAAAATCTCGCCAAAACTTTACGCGGTTAATGTGACAAGCACAATCTATCGATATTGTTATTATAAATATAATAAAATTATAATGTCGCTTTTAATTTTCAAAACGGATTTATCTTAATTAACTGGCTTAGATGATCACGATAAACCCTTCCAAGCCAGTATCCAACTCAGCTCTATCTGATCGTGTTTACGGCAACTTTAACATGATTTATTGATTGTGATAACAATATTATGGAAGTAATTATTTTAATTGTTTACACTTCAATTTTAATTGATGATAACATATAATCATTATTAAATTATTATTGAGACACTAGTGAGAAAATAGATTTTCTTTCACCAAGCTATTTACTAGGTTTCAACGATACATATTCCTTTGATTCCCCCCCCCAAGACCTGGGAACTTTAAGGTTTAAATTGCTACTTTTTCAACTACAATACAATTTTAACGAAAGATTAAAATCGAAAAATCTATTCGCAAAATCACAAAAATATTTTTGTTTCTCCAATATTTTTTTCTATTACTGTATTTACTTAAATTGTTGAACCATTTTAGGTTTATAATGTAAGTATCTTGCTTAAGTCCACAAGAGTATTATGTCCATATTCTACCTCAATGTTAGAGAATATTATTAAAATATAATTTCCCTTACAGAGCTGGCGTGTCTGCTACTACGGCGTGGGTATTATTGGCTTATTCATCGCCGCCCTCACGTTCCTCACACTTCGTGAGCCCGACAGGACCACTATTGGAGAAGAAGGTCAGTAGAACAAGTGATTAAGGAGTCTAGTGGTTAGTGCTTATTATCCAGAAGTCGAGATTTGTATTAAGAAATCTCGGATTCAATCCTCACTCCCCCATTGCATTGTAGTATACTACATGATATGAAACTTAGACAGAAACATTTTATTCAACGACCTAGCTTCTAACATGATCACCATTGTACCATCGTTGAACTGGCGATGTTTGTCGGCCAAGAGATGATAAGTTAAAAATGTTTTTTCAATGAAAGTTTTGGACTTTTCATCTGTAGTGTTCAAATATTTTAATTTTAAGAAATTAAGAATCTAGAATCAATTGTTTTTTTTTATTATAGGTTATGTACACTCAATGAACGTCATACACATTTTCTTTAGTCAGTGGTCATCGTTTTTTAACGCCTTTAGGTTCTAGGCTATGGTAGACCGGGAGAAATAAGCCGGCAGCAAAAAAGTCTTTTAAAAAAACTATTTGAAGCGGCAATAGCCCAATGGGTAGTGTGCCGGACTTACGATCGAGAGGTCGTGGGTTCGATCCCCACTCCCCCATT
>DWGW01000493.1:0-14752 GCA_018247775.1 Udranomia orcinus
ATGCGAGCAACATACGGGTATGAAAACATGTTTGTGTACATAAGCCATACCCATAACAAGTTGAAGCCAGCAGTCAAAATGAAAAGTTAAACCTCCGTCTAGACAACGTAAAACGAAATTTGTCAACAACGCCATAAAAGTACAAACAACTTGTTAATATTGGCAATAGAAAACAACAACATAATCATCATCTACTACGATGTATACGTTTTAAGCTTGTTAAATAACCGTCAACTTTGCAAGGTATTATTATAAAAAAGTTATTGTTCTTTTATCCAGTGTGAACGAGTAATTAAAAGTGTTAATGAAAATAGTAATGAAATCTTCAGAGGCGCATCACATCACCTAGTACTGTACATTATCCATTTTAAAACGCGACCCAACAATGCAAACCTCGACATTTCAATTAAAAAGCGGAGAAGGAAAACGAATAATACACTGCTGTGGGCCATTCGACGCAGCGGCGGCGCCAACGCTGTCATAGTTCAACGTAGGGATGTACAGAGGTTGGAATCCGATTACGAAAAGTCGGAACTTCCAATTGCTTTTACACCACCCATTACGGTTTTGTTTACGGCATTGTATCAATCTGTTAGAAAAATCGTAGTAATCGGAGTTCGATTTGGTTAAAATTTTAGAAAACGTATCTATTTTTTCAAAGCCTAGGTAGGTTATATTAGGTGAAATGTTTTTTTTTATTTAAACTGAATAATAATTTAATATTATTTTATTTTCTTTAGCACAGCACAGCTTCTTCATCTTTCCCCTTCGATTCCAGTTCCGGTTTAAGTACCGGTTCCGATTCCGGCAACCGAAATCGGAAAAAACCGATTCCGTTATCGGTTCCGATATCATATTCCCCGTACATCCCTAGTTCAGTTCAACGCAATGTTTCTATGAACAACGGATTCATTCATACAAAATCCGTGCACACGTGTGACGGATCCGTGTTACTTCACATCGGCACTTGACGCACGGAAATATTAATGAAGGTACGCATCTTAATGATGAACGCTGGGAGGAGACGCACAGGATGAGAAGGCATCTGATTGCGGCGGAGTATTGAAATAGATACTGATATTGATTCAAATCCAAAAGGAATATTGTACAGGCCTAACGAAGCACAAATTGTTAATATGTTACATTTTCTCTACAAGGCTACACCTACTACACCAGGGCTCTTATTCGTTATGGCACACGAGATTCCTTGCCGAAACATCCGTAATAACACGCATTGTAAAATAAAAACAAGTGCGTAATGCACCTAAACGCGTTTGGAAATTTCACATTGGCATATAAAATTCCATACCATATTATTCCATGAATATTTCACAAAAATTACTTAACGCGCTGCGTGACGAGTTTTCTTACACTTAAAATCATTTTATAGCTCTGTGCAAAGCTAACGAAGTATCACTAACTTTAATAAGGATTATGGAATAATGAAACTTTTAAACTGAAAGCTGCTCCCGTCCTTCTGGAGATAATTCACGATGTATAAAACTGACAAATCGTATTTGTCATTATATGAATTTGTAATGCAAAAGATAACCTATATTATTCACGAAGTGTAAATCTGAAATCACAGCAATACAGCCTTGTCTAGTGGTAGGTACATGTAAAAACAAGCATTAGATCAGCATCTGAAAATAATCCGCTATGGACTATTCCAATCGGATAGACTTGGGAACGCTGCACTCGACATTGTTCGATTCGTGACTGATCGCTGTGGTATTTTCGGAGGCGAAATAAATTACGGTGATTAAGTGATTGAAGGACAGACGGAGCTGAAACGTCGTGTAAGAAATTTTTGAAACGATATTGACGACAAACAGAAAAGACTAAGTGTTGAAACAATTTGTTTCAGTTCTAACTTAATTGGTTACTCACTAACCGAAAAAACATTTTTGACATTCAAATATCTATCGAGAAAAATATATCAATCGAGTATAAAGTAGATCGGGAGTCTGAAAATATTTGTAGACGAAATTCTTAATTTTTCAAAAGCAAGCAATATCATTCCATCAAAGCATCATAACTCGGTCATCTTGAAATATGTCTGTCCGCATCGAGTACTCGCGAATCCACTTTTCCCTCTCGTTACCTATTCGCCTGCATTGCAGTCGGGAGGCTGGGCCAATGCGTCTCTCGCAGCGGTCAAACGTATCTCGTTACGTATCCACCTACATACTTCGATAGAAGTCTGCATCTCAATTTTAAAGATATGACCGACTAGCCGTCGCTGGCGGGTTTGCTTGCGTGATATATTAAATGGAATGGAAGATTTTTTTCACGTACCCACCGACATACTTCGATAAACGTCTGTATCTCAATTTTAAAGGTATAGACTACTAGTTGTCGCTGGCGGCTTTGCCTGTCTGGTATATTAAATAGAATGGCAGAATTCTTCGACTTATCTATCGTTATACTTCGGGCAATTTACACATTTGTTAAAGAGTAAAAAACATCATCATGATCATTTATAAAATTAGTAGGTAATTGTAAAAAAAATTTTAGTACGGGTCTAATTAGATTACAAATAATGTCATTAAAAGTAAACAAATGTAGTGATGAAAAATCGGCGGTTTTGTGTATTATACTCTATGTAAAATCTTTCCTTTTGGCGTCAACAACACTCATGTTTAGACGCACTATCGAGAAGCCCTTGAAACAACATCAAAACAATTTCAGAGTCTGAAAGGATCCTATAGTTCCAGTGGCGGGAGCAATACGTCAGACATATCCGGTAATGCCGACAATCTATACGTTCTAAAAGTTTCATTTGACCCCGTCTCCACCCGCCCGCCCCCAGGAGAGGGCTCGCCAGACTGCCGAGGGTGCGGTGACTTGTCGAGACACGTACGCGGTGCCCTCAGGGTTGATAGATCACAAACTAGATTTGGAATAACAAATGTGTATCGAAATGTTCACCCGATCTACGGATTTGAGCTACGCAGTCTGTACACATTTTTTGATAAATAAAATAAATGCTCTAATAAAGACTTAACGAATACTGGCGCTTATCACACAAATTATTCTTAAGAAATTCTGAATCTAGAGAGACAAAACGAAACCTTTGGATTGATAATAAGGAGTACAGACAAGAACAAGAGCCCAATAATTTCTTATAAATTTATTAGCTCTCTTTAGCCACAATGCATGCACCACCGAAACCAATCAAACCGCTTGAGGGATTTCACATCTGGAGTAAAATACATACAATGTTGATCAACTCCAACAAAATAAAATGTCACGAATTTTGATTTGAAATTAAGTTCGGTAACAACCCTAACCGCACTAATAAAATTACACGCTGTATTCGCTCTTATTTCCTAAGCTTCTGAGTTTGGAATTATATTAACTTTTGGGGCGCAGCCAAGCCAGGTTCCGCGGGCTCAATGTTGAAAATTGAGGTTTCCGCTCAAAATTGATTCTGAACTAACGCGCTGAATCGAAATTTAATATGGACTTTCATATAACAATCGTAGCACGTAGGGTATTATAATATGAAACGTTCAATTTGCGGCGTCCACTCGCCAAGTTTAGTAGATACTTTATAATACTATTCAAGTGAATTAAGCTACGAATGAGGTAATATAGCTTATCGACTTGTAAACTAACGAAGCCTGTTACACAGAATAAGCGTTTTTGACACAGCCTTGGCAGACACTACGTTTCCATCGACGATGATTGGAAATTACGTGCGGCACACGACTGAATACACACGACAATTAAATTTACTCGTCGGCGTATAAATATTACCTACCTACCATACATTTGATTTCCGAGTTAATTTTCCTGTTTATTTGCACTTCCAAGTAATTCGACAAAAGTAAAGTAAACTGACGTATGCAAAAAAATTAAATCTTGGGGTAAAATCATTCATCGTGTGCATTTCGAAAATAGCTTAGCGCTCGGAAAATCTAAACTGTTATACGCGTAAAGGCAGCCTAGATAACTCGTCGCAAGTTTGAGCCCAGATCCTTGTCTCAAGTACAAAACCTGAACCGCAACGCCCTGCGGTTGCTCATCAGCATATTCACAGGACAGAATGTGCCAAATACATATACATTCATAATGGAATAGGTTAAATCTAATCACAATTCTCAGATGACTCCACTGATAAAACCGTGTTGAAAAATAGGTAGTGTAATTTTGATCACACAGATGGAGCTACACAGACACACACACACAGATGCACAGACAGTTTTTTTTCTAAAATCAACGCATATTTTTTACTTGGATGCTAACAGACACATGAGGTATTTGTCAGTGCCTGCATTATATCTGTGAATAAAAGTATTTTCTTTCTTCCTCTATTAATGCTTGTTCTCATACAACTGAATCTTTACCCAGATCAACAAACAGAAAATCGACGTCTACTGAAACGTAAACGTACATACAGGACGTACTACAGCGTAACAACAGCGCAACTCATAAGACCGAGAACAGAGATCGCCTACTTTTCTTTCTATCCATTGCACATTATTGTTGGCACGGTAGCGCGGGTAGTGCTTTAAAAAAAAAATACTATTCACCCGTAACCTCAGCCGGCGAGCCCGCAAGTGCGTCCGCAGTGCGGGCTCGGTGTCTCTGTCGCTCGCATGCAAATGACATTTTCTTTCATTTTTTCCATCCGGCTCACCCTTTCAGCCGTGCTGTGAAAGTCTTCATGAATTGCAAAATGCATGATATCTGTATCATTGACAATATCGCGTTATGATGCGGCTATCACTATAGCGTCTGTTCACACCTATTTCTGCAACGCATTTGTGGTCGGCCTAAGAACGGAACGGAACTCCGGTCCGGTCTTGGCTTGATTACGGATGTCCATGAGGAGCTCTGACCATATACCATCAGGTAACTTACATGCTCAACTGCTACATCAGTGTTATAAAAAAAACACCATTCAAAAGACCTCCAATACCATGGAACACGGACCTCATAAGACACAGTTATATTCAAGTATGGACATCGAAGCGGTCTACAAGTGGATTTATGATTAATTTGCAATGACGTCATCGACTGCATTTAATCGAGTCCCAGTTGGTGGTTTGACGCACAACAATCGAATGCATTGAATCGATTGTGACGTACGCCTATCGAGCTGGCTAATTCTATTTCAATCGAGATATCTATTTGGATCGACCCACGCGGTTCGCGCGTTAGACGTTAATTTATGGTCCGACTTTGTCTTCGCTTTATTTAGTCTCCGCTTGCGAATTTGTTTGTCACTAACCGACATGACGACATCAGCATTCTAATCCGCTATCGTATTTGCTAAATCGCCTCGCGTACTTGTGGTTGGGTATGCAATTATTTTCTAAGCACTTAAGTTCTTCGGTTACTTACAATTATTATTTACTTCGGGTGATCACACTGATGGACAATATAAATCATAGAAAGCAATAACAGTATGCTACCAAATGTTCGATAAATAATCTGAAGCATATTTAAAATTGCCATTCAATAGCGTTCTAATTTATAAGAAGGTAGTAGTTATGTTTAAATATTTGTTTTTTTGTTTTGATGATGAACAACTACTTCAGAGCACGTTTTACCAAGAATTTGGTAAGAAAAATTTAATTAAAAAATGTTTGAAAGATGGCATCGAGCAAGGTTGAACCTTGCTTATCAGAACTCGGTGTACATAATACATATTATACTTAGTCAAACTTGATAAATATTCGTACAACACGATTTATCGACATTAAAACTGATTTACGATCACATCACTATCTCGAGCGGATACGAGTAATGTGTAATTTTAACCTTTACGTTGGCAACATCGCGTAAACATTCGGCGCGTTCAACTTGACGGTGAGATTCTGTGAGGTTTGTACATTTTAATTGAAAATAGGTATTCATTGAGAAACAGAGCCACTTTATCTTATCACTGAATCATGGAATAATTAAATGAGCTTACGCGCTAAATTAAATGCAATAATCATTATGAATTTCAGACGTCAGAGAAAACAAAAGCTGTTTTGCAAAAAAAAAACCTTTACCGTTTTTTTAGATTAATTTAAAAGTAGGTATATATCATTAATGAACTTTGTTTTTTTTTACAATAGCAAATAACATGAGATGTTACATCCAAAAGTTACTTTAGATTTCCTGCCTTCTCTTTCTCTCTGCCTTCTGTTCAAAAAGCTACGTGGCTCATGAAAGTTTTAAGTTGCGATCGTGGCAGGCAAAGTTCACCACAAGTACCAGGGCGACAGAGCAACGGTGGAGGTTAAACGCAGCGCACATATTCGCGTGGGCCGCCCCCCGCTCGCGCCGCCCCCCTTACCAGGGTCGACGACCGCCGCGGCCGATTCGGCCGACGGCGCGCCTCACCTTGACATTCATCTCGAGCACGCTTTGACCAAACGCTTGAATTAACCCGTTTGAATTCGAACGGCGCCAGAGAATCATCCCCTCGAGTCACACACGACGAGGCGACCTCCCTCATACTTCTGCTAGCCTGGTACTTTGCGTGGGTTCTAATGAAGTTAATTAGATATTATGGACTCATTAAAATTCTAATGCGAATCATTTAACTATACCCGAATAGAATTTTATACTCTACCTCCATCAGTCTTTTAAAATCATAACAAAATATGTAAAATCAGGTAATACTACGATAGCTTAATTAATAATTAAACAAGTTCCTTGGAAGCTTACATCTTTCCAAATTAAGACCTGCGCTTAATTTCCCAAGTTTTTTGCTAAGTTATCAAAGTAAAAAAAATACACACAAGAATGGAACGATGTTGGTTCGAAGAAAATATGAATCATTTGTAACGGTGCTTTCGTGGTCAAGGAGTGCGTCATTATACTCTTATTCTTAAAATATGTAATGTTAAACGCTTTAAACACAATACAGATGAAATTATAGCATAATGCTACGGCTTTCACAAATGTTTCGCAATAACCTCTTTAATAAAATTGTTTAAGAATCACAATACCCCACCACCGGAGGATGTCACAGAGCATTTTCTTTAATAAAGAAAGGCGATTCCTAATGCGAGTTGACAGATGACCGATGCGTGAGACAGTCTGGAGCGGCGACTTCACACTCTATCTCATTTACCCGAAGACTCAAGTTACAGTGAAAGCTGGAAGCGAGCAAAAAACAAAAAGCACTACGCGGTTGAGCCATTGTTTAAGTTACGTCAGTTGACTCAGCATGGGAGTTATGGCGAAGTTGGCAGCGCAGAATGTGAGTTATGGTAATATTGCCGCACCACAACTACGGCAAATCTCGTGGTGCGACTCGAATGACCTCATGGGTGACATTTTGTAACCTGTTCTGAGGCTCGAACCGGCGAAGGATACAATTGTGTTATGGAAATTTTGAATAACACCGTTCCAATCATATCAACTGATTAAAACTCAGCTGGAGTTCCGATTCAATTTTGAGCATTTTGATCTTTGTAGAGACTTTTGCAATTAACAGAGATACGTCCATTGTATCGGATCGAATAGCGGAAACTTAATTGAAACTCTCGACAAGTACTCCAATTAAATATATTAAATCTACCTCAAATACAGAGGACTTATTGATGACAACTTCGAGTGCATTGGTCATTCATCGCATCGCATGTCGGCACAAACAACGAATGATGTAAATTCCTCCCATTTTAGTGTCTGTCAATGACGAAGGTACATCGCATTCATTCACCTTGAGTTTGGTTTGATTATCGGATAACATATCGATGCTTGGATTCTTAGTGGTCAATTAACAAAGTGTTCTTTGTCATATATGTCATGTAAAACATGTCGTCCTTTTGTCGTCTTAGGGAACATACCTACAAAAATCAGTACATTCTTCATATTCAATTCTGGACAAAACGGTATGGCAAGGGAATTAATCGTTCCAAATTAATCATGAATAGTAGCAATACATCTATAGACGATCCAAGGAATAACGTTGAAGTTGACGTGTTGGGTTCATTACAGATTTTCATTTACGGCAGTGACTAATTACCTCAATGTCATAAAAATACGAAGTTCTAAGAATCTACCTAACCCTTAAAAGGTAAACTCTTCATGCCTCAAATATCCCATTTCTGGACAGTAAAGCAGTGGAACTGTTTATCTAATATATTCTACCTATATCTAAAGAATATAAGTTTTCTTGTCAAGAGCGTATAGGCATTTTCTAGGCGTGCTACATCCTAGACCGCAATTTACTCACCATTCAGTGTGGTAAAACGCAATCTTATTTATACGTGGCAAAAGAAATACTTCGTAAAATCCTAAGAATTACTTAAAAGAAGACTCTCTTTTCTTCACATCACATCATCATCACGTCTTTACAGTCAATCGGCTGAGATGAATGAATGAAATGGTTTTACATTCAAAACCACTTTTATTTAGAAGTATAATAGTACCGAATAAAAAGTAGACAAATGTAAGCCAAAAATTGGTTTCACAAAAGCAAGCTAAATACGCATGAATCAGACAAAAAAGCGTCCTAATAGACGTAGCAGAAAGACACTTCCCTTTAAACTCGCGACGACGGCTACTCGTAAACGGACGAGCGATTAATCAGCAGAACTCAATGGTCCATGAAATCCTTTTAATTTGAATGACAAAAGTGCGCGTACCATTCATCGGCGACGGTCGGCCGGTAGAGCTGGCCCGATTGTTCTCACCACTACCATGACGTCTTGTTCGCCTTAAAACACGTAATTGTACCTACTACGTGTTTTTTTTACTTTTTGTTTTTTTTTGCCTACAGATCAGTTTTTCTGTGCTTTTGCCTTTAACTAACCTGACTTATTTCGAGAAAAATTGCTTAGTGCCTAATTTTGTCAAAGTTAAACACATTTTTATGGCAATGTAAGGATAAAGTCATTGGTATCATATACATGACATATTGTATTAAACGGGAAGCAATTAATATTACTTGATTTGTTTGCAGTATTTATAGTAATACAATTTACTGAAACTGTATACTTTATATGAGCTAAACTTATTGCACAAGGGGTATTTAAATTGTAAAATTACCATTTTAAGAGTGTTATGACAAGTAAAAACCAATGAAATTATCTCAACGATAATATGACTCAACATATTATATCTGATAAGAACTGAGCCGCAGCTGTAAATAGCCCAAGAATGCTGAAGTAGTTACCAACCATTACACAAACACAATGTTATCAATGCCACTAATACTCCTTTGTATTAACATGCCATAGACAAGAGAACACTTTGGAAAAATGTAGTAGCGTGTTGTTGACATAATTACCAACATATGAACATATGAGTGGATATTATTTAATATCCATAACATACTGCCTATACTAAATTAGGACATACTATAGTATACTTTTAGTCTCTAAAATTTTGAAACTAGGGGATTTGGAATTTCAGAAAAATAATTTAATTCTTTAAGAATCTACATTTTAAACATTCTGATGAAAAAACAATCAAAAAATTTTCTTTACTCCGTAACATTTTACTAATTTTAACTTTCATAATAAAAAAAATTAATTTATAGAAAAGAAAAAGCAAAGGAAAAGGTAGAAACGATGAAGGTACAGTTGGAAACAATGGTAATTATTCAGTATATGTATTAGGAACGCCAATTAATTTTGTCTTTCAAGTGGCATCAATGAATCAAAACGGTCAAGGTGATCGCATTCAACTCATATTTAAAATCATTTGGGCATTCATAATTGAGGGTACTTAATGATCTCTTTTGTGCCTGATTCATAAGTGTTTGTAGCCTTAAAGATTAATGACTCATCCATCATCATAAAAAATTGTTGCAGTAATTTGGTGAGCACATAAACTTTCTAATAGGTGCTTTCTAAGTAGCTATTTTTTATCACATACGTGTATAATATTTCCACCGTAATAACAGATTTTCACAATAAAAATAAAGATAACATTTTCATGTCTTTAAATAAAATTAAATGAGGTGGTCCTAAAACATATTAACTTTAGAGGATATATTTCAATAATTGTTTAATCATACGAATGAGTGTTGTTGACCTAACAAAACAAATAGGACTTGTAATCAGGGATTATTGGGTAGAATGAGCTCATTGTGAGTTACACCTAAAAGGACAACCAATGACAACCAATTTTCCTCCAACAAACTATACTTAGAACTTTATCATAACTCCTATATGTAAATGACAATAAAATTATTATGTAATTTACCTGGTTAATGTATTAACTGGAAATAATATAAATGTATATATGTATATACATTCTTATATGGTTTACACTTGTCCGTGATGATTTATGAAAATTTTGATTTGATCATTAGTTATACTAATACCAAATATGGTGTAGATTGAGTCTTGCATATGTAAGTATTTAAAATTGTATCAGAACTAATACCAATATTTTTAAGATAAAGTTAAAATGTAAAATAGCAAAAGAGTAGTATGAGATAATGCACTTCTTAATTTTGTTTATTCTTTTGTCAACCATAAATCTGCAAATTGACTTATTTCAATTGATCAAGAGATATACTAAAAAAGACAACAATAAAAAAAACTAGATATAAAGTTACCAACACCTAATACGGCCGAGTACTTTGTGTTAAACAATCATGTTTGACCAGGGAACCCATAGCACAATGTAACAATAGACCATTACGCCAAAATGTAAACCATGACCTCCCTATATTCGGGCATGGGTGATTCATACTAACCTCAAGTGACCAGGAGGCCAGCTTTTAGAAAATAGAAAATATTTTATTTGTATCAAGGGTTACATATACATTTATCGTTGTTGGGACATACTTTTAAGTAAGTATTTTACCTGTGATAGAATGTCTCTTTTTTTCTAAGGATAAGGATCTTTTTTTAAGGATAATATTATAATTCAGCTGTAAAAGCTGTTTCAACTTCAAATTCAACCTCACTCAGCCTCAATAGGGTCTTGAGTTTTAATAAGACATATTAAACAGTATATGGTTGCCAAAAAAATTCAAAAACTCTTATTTTTCAATACAAATTTAGAAGTGTTCTCTAGATGTAAGATTTCTGGGTTAAAAAAATAACTAAATATGGGCCCAAATTCAGTTTATGGAATTAAGAATCTACAGTTCAGCAATTTACATTGCTATACAAGATATTCCTTAGAAGATCATCTTCTAACTAATAACAATTATGTTATAGTATTATAAATCCATTAAAACTCTTCTAAATAATCATAAAATCCTACTAGATAGTAAGCAAACATTGTGTCTTTGTTTTATTGTTAAAAGTAACATTAACTAAAAGGCAGGTAGACTTTTGTACAAACATATATGTGTAATGAATACAGTTAGATTTTGTAGTAAGATACTAAGAATTCTTGTGAGTCATCAACATTTGATAGGGTTTTTATTATAATGACCTAATCATAAATTATGTGGAAAGTATAATGTGAATACAATGTAAAGAATCTGCAGACTCTGCCAATTCAAGACATATATGAGACCTTATTAATTTTAAATTAAACTTATTTAAGTGGATATTCATTGGTGAGTGGAAATTTATCAATTTCCTTAAATACAATGAGCACATTGAAGCTAGAGGTTAGGTACAGAAAAAGCTAGCAATTTATGAGTTACTTACATATATGAGTCCTGAGGAGTATCTGTCCTTGATGTTGTGGAGCACGGAGGCCTCGTTGAGGCACGTCAGCTCGGCCATGTCCTCCACCTTGTCGAATTTGGGCGGGTTCATCTTCTGGATGTCATCTATCGGCACCAGAATCCGCTTGCCCGACTCCGCGATCTCCACCTCGACCTCGTCTCCTCGCTCGCCCTTGATGCCCGCCGCCACGAAGCCCTGGTTTTCGTGGGGCACCCATACTAGCCGCTTCTGCGTCCATTCCGCCTGCGTCGCTGGGTCGTTGAAGCTGTTTCGGTCCACCGACAGATACCGGAGCTCCGGGTCGTTCCTATCCATGTCCACCATCGCGCCGCCCGATCACGCCGCGCGACCCGATTCGCGATAACCTAGCGCCGACACTGTATACCACATTAAACGGCCCCCCCAACCGACACACCACAACACACCTTCGAAAATTCACCGGCTCGATCCGCGTGTGCCGCTACCGAGCACGACAGCCACAAAATGACGATCGCGACTGACAGAACGACGACGGCGGACGGTTATATGGGTAGGAGGGATGGACCGGTCGACGCCCGAATTCACGTTGTTTGTCCGAAATTTGTATTGAAATATTACTGCCTAACGGGACGGACGCGAAACCGCTTCGTTGTATAAATAACCTATTTACACTAAATAATATACAATTACGCTTAACCAAGTATAAAAGCACTTATTTGAATCGAATATAAGGCAGAAATGAACGCACGAATCTCACCAATACTTCTTTTTTGCGTCAAAATCAAACGTCCGAGTGACGAGTTAGTAGTCGTTTACATAAACCCATAAAAAGTCTTGTCTCTGATTGGCTAAAATTTGGTATCACGTGTATTGACAGAAATATAACCAATAAAAATGTATTAAATGCAACTGTCAAGCGCAAATTTCGAAAATAGAGAACATAGTATTCGTTACTCATATGTAGAGTAAAGGAGTAATATTTCATATGAGTTATTTTGTACAACCAATTATACGCTTTAAAACGAGGATTTAAAATAAAGGAGTAACATCTTTAGCTATAAGAGAAACAATTACCTTCGAAAAAAAATGTTTATTATGAAATAAAATATTATGTCATCGAAAGTTACAATGATTTTTAATTACAAATGTAATATGATATTTTTAGGCACTTCCATAATTCAAAAATTAAATTTAAATCGATTACTTGAACTTGTAGCAACTTTGTCAACAGAAATCCTACATTAGATTCTAAGTTCTAGAGTATGGACAAACGTTAGGAGTTGCGTTATTCAGTTAGTGTAGAGATACATGAATACACTAGCTATGTGGTGTGTTGTTAGACTTCTTATTTTCAGCCCATAGCAAGGTATTTTTTTAACCAACCCATGTCACTCCTTATAATTGTAATGTTAGATGTCTATACTTCATGGTCCCAAAGTGAAATATCTATTGACATACTGTCAAAACTGACATACGTTGTCATTCAACTGTCGCTACTAAAAATAACAACTATTTTGACATTTTGCGAGGTTCGATAATTATCCGGTTTTATCAGTTTATTGTTTTTTATTATTATTTATATTACTGGGATGTTTTTGTTTCATCGGATAATGTTATCTCAGACTATATGACGACATATGTGTAGTGTCACAGTTATAGTTATATTCCGCTATGCTAAGTGCAACGTAAGAGGTCTATTTTTGCGTAATCGCTCGCCGTTGAAGTTTAATTCTTAAATTAACAGTTAAAGCGAGCGGATATACTCAATTTCAGCTACAGTTACAGTGCAGATTAGAGAAGGTTGTTATATTCCAAATCAAGAATTTAGTTAAAATGGCATATATAGTGGATTTGAGGTCTGACACCGTAACAAAACCCACTGAAGCTATGAAGCATGCGATGGTTAATTCAGCGTTGGGTGATGACGTCTTCGGCGAAGATCCGACGGTTAACGCTTTGGAGAGTAAAGTGGCGACCCTACTTAGGAAGCAGGCGGCTTTGTTTGTACCCAGTGGTACAATGGCCAATCTTATTGCAAGTAAGTGTATAATTAAAATCAATTGAAAATTATATAACCTCATATTTCGAAATTATTTAATCAAATCCCTCGCTTGCACATTGAATATTTTTATCTCTTAAATACAACCTAAAAGTTAATATATCTGAGTATTCTCTGTTGTTTTCAGTAATGGTTCATTGCAATAAAAGAGGAGCAGAAGCAATAGTTGGCAGTGATACACACATATTTGAATACGAACAAGGTAAATGTATGAATATATATATTTTAAACGTGAAAATAACTCCCTCTTTACATTCACAGCTAAGACTGAGGGAGGCTACTTTTCAAAGTCATATGCAAGATATGGAATTTTTACACTACATTTTATATTAGATGTACTTATTTATCATACAATTTGTGTGGCGATGCAGTGGTATTATAAATATTAATTCCCTGCGAGTGCAACATGCTTGACTTGACTTAGATATCACATGTTAAGGCAACTTTATGCAGCCCTGCAAGATAAAAATTGTTACACCTAGCACATTGTGCAGTTAACCGCAGTAACACTGAGGGGATCAAGTCTAAGGTGGTTGTCACAATGGGTCAACCACTAGTCGCAGTGATTTATAGGCTCTGCCTAACCCTGACTCTCTGAAACAATAATAAAGTGTATCGTCTTAATGCTTTCAACCTGTCTACTACATTGATGTAGTGTAATCAAAACATTCAAAGGATTTTCATTCATTATAACCCATATAGTGATCTTCTTACAGGTGGCGCGGCTCACCTAGGCGGTGTGCAGCTCCATGTAATGAAGAACAAGCCAGATGGTACGTTCGACCTGGCTGAGGTGCAGCGGCGCATCCGCGGCGCCGACATCCATGAGCCCATAACCTCGCTTGTCTGTATCGAGAACACGCACAACAAATGTGGGGGGAAGGTATGGTCAGCTTACATATGGTTTAGCCTCAATTTGTTGGTGATGGTGGATAATTGTATTTAAATATTACAATTTTAATTTATTTTGCGAGAATACAAATGAAAAATGTAGCTGTTCAAATCTAATTGGTCAGTGCATTGTTCATACATATGTAGGTACATATAAAAAGAAAAAACCAAACTTAGTGTGGTTGTTATTATTGCACATTTTTCTATTCTCCAGGTCCTCCCCCTGAAATGG
>DWGW01000494.1:0-14747 GCA_018247775.1 Udranomia orcinus
GGAGTGGGGATCGAACCCACGACCTCTCGATCGTAAGTTCGACACTACCCATTGGGCTATTGCCGCTTTAAAAACATTGCATATTAAGTAAAATCTTAAAAGTAACATTTAAAGCTTTCGACCGACAGCTTTGGGAAATATATTAACATATTAATTATTTATCGTAATGGAATATTATAAATTATATGAGTTTTAAACATGACCATCGTATTAGTGTACATTTACTAATCAATCATCTGTCAGTGTAACTTAAAATATTATAGAAAAAATATATCACAAACTTTTAAAATAGTACTTGGCGCTGTTGCAAAGAAGATCTACCACGCCAACAGGCAAATACCTAAGACATTTTGATGTTAAAATTTCCTTTTAATTGCCGTTTATGCATAGTTTTTCGTACAACTCCATCAGGTGGGTAGCAGCCAGCCAAAGACGGAGATGATCAATTACTGAATTACAGTTAAGCCTATTAAAGTAACACCGTATCAATCATTCACGCCACCGACATCAGTAGGTAAAATACAGAGAGTATTTTTCGTATAAGAATTCATGACAAAATGAGAAATTAAATAAAAAATACTTCGGAAAGTTACGTGGGTCTTCGATTTATTTATATCTTTTTTTATATCGGCCAATAAATGTATTGATTTATAACATTATATAATGTAAATAATGTCTTTACTGTGAAGATGTAAATTTTGTAGAGTGGTTTAAGTTGTTTATTGTATTGTTTATTCGTGAAGTTTACCATTAAATTAAGCCAATTAAAAACGGTCAAGCGAAATGTTTCACAATACAGCTGCCATATCGATTACAGACTTGTTACGATGAATGACAGGGGCATTACAATACGTAGAAAACAAAACAAATGTTATCTGTTTAATGTTTTATCTTTATTGAGAATAAAGTTATTCTTTTTTTTACTCAAATTATCAGTAACTAAAAGTATCAGTCACCAATGCAGTACTCCCTCAATTTCTAGCCGTAGCATGTGAGGATATTGACCCAGACATCCAGACATTTTTAAAAATCCATTTACGTAACCGCTCCTGTCTACCCCGCAGTCACGTGCCGGCCATGTCCACACGTGAGGGGAATCCTCGCCCTTCCTCGCCGTTATTCCTACATTCCCGACTCCCTTATTACATCTCAATTAAGGTAAAAAGCTAGTGACCGACAGGTTCTTGTGACGACCGGTATGGTCACGAGAAACTGTCCAAAGGGCCTTTGATCGATTCCCAGCGAAGCAAGGATAATATTTAAATAAGTTTATCCGTGGTTGGTGTTTCACGTTGCGACAAAATAAAACAAAAAAAAATTAGTGGAAAGAAAAATCACAATAAAATGTGTCTGACTGGCAATCGAGAATGTTTTTCCCCCTTTATCTAATGACATTCTGAGTCGTTAAACATCTCGACTTTTCGTATATCAAAGGCTGTTAATAACAATGGATTAGCCATTGTAATTTAAATTGAGTTTATCTTACACGATCACACACTGAACTGCGAAGTCTTTGTCCATTAGTCATAGTCAAATGCACTTACGACAACCCGGTGATCAAGGGACGCGAACAAACAACGTATGCAATATTCATAAGCCGCTTAGCAGTCATTTAATAATGCATCAGCAATATCATCCTAATTGACTTCGGGGCGGCCGTGCATGCTAACCACTTAATCACTTGAGATTGACGCTAATTACATTAACATAACATGTAAACGTTCCGTTACATTTATAGAACCGACGTGTATGAACCAGCTTTTAAAGAAAAACATAATTTCATATTTGATCATGTAACAATTAGTGTCTTTGTATCTGGTTATTAATTATCTATACGTCCTACTAATATTATATAAATACGAAAGTTTTTGAAGATGGTACTCTCTCACGCGAAAAGAACTAATCGATATTAGATTAAATTTTTTTATAGTATTAATGGAATAGGCGTTTGTCTTCCATCTCACCTGATGGAAATTGTAAATGAAGACGAGGGTGGTACACGCCCATCCAAAAAAAAACTGTTCATTCTACTGAAAATTTTACAGTGATATAGCTCATACATCAGAATGACACATCGAATACATGTTTCACACATATTGAGTAAATTGGTCAAAGTATAACATAAGTGTGTGTGAACGTTGTTTTGTCCAGGATTTTTTTCTACAGCGGGCAAAGCTTCGACTAACAATTGAGTGATCACCATATTATATTGGATCATTTGTTTTTCTCAAAAGAATCATCTATGCTTCGTAAGCAGCAAGGTAAGCAATGGCATGGCGGAGCGTTTTTTATACTGGAAAATCAATCGTCAACTAGGGGAAGGATTAATAGTATGATTGAATTCAAAGGCCATAATAAGCAGCTGTTGCAGAAATCTAAATAGCAGAACACCTTTTCAATTAAGTACCGCAGTGTAGCAGTCACACAAGGAGCCGTCGTTTTGGGGGCAAAATAATAAACGCAGCCACTGTGACGGCATCGGAGGTGGCGTAGCGTCATTACCGGAGCGTAATTGAAAACAAATAGCTGACCACCGGCCGCCCAGCGCTACGAGCCTCCGGGCGGCGCGCTGGTGATCCCTAACGAAATTGGAAAAACGAAACGAAATCACCTCAGACCTCGAACCACCTCACATCATTCGTTCGTTCGCTTCACTCCACTTTCTTTCTTCATATTAATATTTTTCAAAGGACACCTCATTCTAGGAATTCTTTTACTAATAGATAGGTACTATCACTTTACTATATTTTTTTCATGCTAGTAAATTGATTCCAGAAATTTCTTTTGCTAGAAGAAAATTAGATTACCTCATGTTGACAAAAGCTATCTGATATTTCGATATGAAGCACAAAAAATGCGAAATAAGAAAAACTGTCATATACCAAAACGCTAACTAGACTTATGTGTATGCGTAACATAGAACCAATATATATTTTGTCGTGCTTATATAAAAAATGTATATTATTGTTTTGTCCTTATATACAAATATTTATACATGGAACTGATGTTCAATATATAATTATTAGATTTTTTAAATATTCAATAAAAAATTGTATGTTCTACCAGAAGGATATCGATCGATTTTGAAGGTTGTACGTAGTTACCACTACGAAATTACATATTACTTATTATAAGATAGGCTTATAACGATAGTGTTCTTGCTACTACGTTCTGTTTTGATAGCAACCTACACACTTAACGGAGGAGTTCCAACATAGTCCTTAGTCCATAGCACTTTATAGTCGCGGCATAACCTGAGAAAGAATTTCGGTCTTGTCTTGCATTGATTGCAGATTTCCGTGGGCGGCAGTGACTTACCATCAGTTGGATTACACTCCCGTTTGGACAAGGACATAGATAACTAATAGATAACTAATAATACGTACGAGTATATACATCACTTATAATATCTTTCCAACTATACTCACACGCACACACACTCACGCCACTCACACACCACACAAATACACGTATATAATTTTTTTATTTTTTTTTATTTCAAAATGGAAAATAACATGGAAAATAATACTTATTGAGATACTGATGTGCTCACTTAGTGATAGATTATTGTATATAAAATGTAAGTCCGTTATTGGCTGTAAGTTCTGTAAGTGTGTATGATATATTTGTAATCACATTAGGAGCTGTGGATTTTTTTACAAAATAAATAAACAACCTATTTCAGCTTCAGAATCAAATAGAAGTACGGAACACGTAGCACGTGCGTGGCCGCGCTCAATCAGTTCACACGGTGTATTCGGCCGATATGCAAATTGTTGACATGGATATTCAAATGCGTCGCCGCCACCGGTTTTTGTTAAACCCAAAGTAATTTTTTGCCAACACTGAATCGATACTGGTCGGTTTTAAATGGGTATCAGAATGTAAAATCCGTTTGGGACATCGCGCCGTGGAATCGCGCTGACAATACCTATCGGTTATTTAAAAATTTGGGTGAATTAATTATATCGAAATGGAATAAATTTTAGGTGTTTTATCCGGAGCTTTAATGGTTTTCTTTTAAGATTTGTCTGTTTCGAAGATTACGTAGCCTTTGTAATGTTTAATCGTCTCTTCTACAGAAATTTATGACCATATCCCTATTTATAATACAAAAGACCTTTAAGTTTGCAGACGAGACAAATTTTATTTGCATACCAAAATGAAAACGTTGCACGATTACTCGCAAAAAAAGTTAAGACGTAAAAAGCAACGCAAACATCCTCTCTATGTAAAACCCTATCACACACACACACGATATTAGAAATAATAAGATAAGCCAGGTAATTATTCCTCAATAGCTTATGTTAATAGGCAGGTTAATGATAGAACCATAACGAGGTGACTACGAACCCTTTACAGGGTAAATGGGGTACAAAGCGCCCATTCAGCGTACAAACCCCTTATGTTTCAACATGCACAAACATAAAGCTGATATTATATTAAGTCAATCATTGGGTTTATCTATTAGCTTTGATAACGATGTCATTAAGCGAAATCTGTTAGGTGAGATAAGATCGTGCCTTCACGTGTTGGTTGTTTTACGAGCATGTTAGGGTTAATGAATTTAATGGCAGAAAATACCGAATATATTCCGATATGGCGAAGAGAAAACTTATTTGTTTTAAATATTTAAGGTATTATAATTTGCTATATTGATAAGATTGTAAGTGACGAAGAATGTGAAGAAAAAGAAGTGAAGAAAAATATTTTTTTCAAACACTAACATTTGTATATTTAAAGGAAAGTGAAAATATGAAACTATTCAATGTAGATAGAATTTTTTTAAATATATTTTCGCAGCTTAAAAATATAAAGATTCAGAAAAGTTGTAAAGTTTTTTAACATGAATTATTCAGGAATAAAACTCAGAACAAAGAGGAATGTGTTTTAAAGAGTTCAGAATCCTTTTAGTGTCCGAGACAAATTCTCATTAGAATACTTTTATGTGTAGCTTCTTGCTAATGAGCTCTTGAAAAACCAGATGACAAGAAAAAGAAGAAAAAGAAAGAAGAAAGCGCGACAGTTTTATACTGCTGATATGATGATATTTCTAGTTTAGTTTTTTTTGTATATTTATCTTTACCACAGAAACCTAGTTTTACTCGCTGTGTATGTTTAATTTTCTTCTTTTGCTTTAATATTAATGCAAGATTATAGTAAAAGGTGTTAAGTTTTTTATAACTGGAATTTAAACGATGATCATACTAATATATCAGATGTAGACTTTATAGATGCACGATTAATACACACGGCAGTGTACCACAGCATACAGCATTGCAAAATATATTTCAATAATTGACAGTATCAAGAATCATTTTGTGTGAACTTTGACGTTAGCATACCACATACCGTGCACAATTGGTACAGGAAGAAAACCCGACCAACATTTCTGCTCATGTTTTGAGAGCTTATTTTCCTACATTACTACTAAAAAAACATTTGTCTGATTCTCCCCTCAAGCGACAGAGTTTTACTAGCTATTTCTTAACCAATTCCCCAAAACCGTCAAAAGTTTACAACATTGTTAAACAATTAAGATATTAGCCGTGGGCAATGACACTCAATTAACACGTCGAGTTGCGTAAACTTTGATTAAAAACAAACATCAAAAAAGTGGCCACATTGACGTAGAGTACTCACAAATCAATTTACATCGGACGAACACGTCCCCACTCGCACGATAACCGCTATCGAGCGATAACTAGCCGCAATTACTACAAGAAAAACACTTCACGACCGATGACCGAACGTGGACTACATAACATGTAGCGTTCCACCGTCGCTTCACAGCGCTTGAAGCAGCAATGTTCATTTACTATATATATTTTTAAGAAATAAAATTCTGTTGTTCGTTATCCTGATCTATAATGTAACGTTTAGGCAGAGTTAGCAATGTAAGCGCACTCAAATATGATTTTTACGACATCACGTCACCAATACTCGGACAACTTCGGTAAAGGTGAGGTCAACGTAATAGAGTTTAACGAAATCAAATCTTGAAGCGATAACTAGCGATTACAAAAAAAAAACTTCACAACCAAACATAGGAAACATAACACTAGTTCACGAACATTTCACAGCGTTAGTAGCATATGACATTAAGAAAATGTGGACAATATAAATGACTCAAGTTTAATAACGTATTCAAGTTGTTGCCAAAACACTTGTTGTTTCCACTGTTCAAATACTGATCTCCTCTCGGAAGTTGATAGCACATTGGCGTTTAAAATCAAGCCAAATATGTATTAAACTCCAAGATATCTGAGTCAAAATGAAAAAGCTCAAAATAATGAGGTCTGTCAATAGAAGTGACAACTGTATTTTAAATTGATTGCAATATTGAAATAAAATCGAGTAAATGGTAAGGATAATTTTCTTAACAAATTACTTTTAATTTAATTTATTATCCTTATTTATTTATATTTCAAAAATATATATAAAAAATATTCCCCGCAAAACGTCGTAAGTCGTCGCCAAAGTAATAAGTATGAGAAATGCTTCCGAAAATGACGGTCACTAATACATTTTAGATCCCAGTATTTTAGAGAGTCAGCGTAAAGTAGGAAAGCAATTATTTTAAGCCTAAGCACTAAACGTAGGTCGGTGCAATTCGATAAGTCGTAATTCCTACGTATAACGAGGGATGCTGCGAATGAGATATTTTAATGGCGGCTTTAAATTGAATCCGATCGCCTCGGATCCGGCCAGCGTTCGCCACTCGATACCTACTTCTAACTGAAATTCCCTAGAAAATTACACCCAAAAGAGCTATAGAGTTTTAGATAATGTGATAAATTATCATATATTCGGATTTGATTCACTCTTTGCATTATCTAATTAACAATTGTATTCGATTGAATGATTGTTTCCGTTATTTACTCTATCACGTTTTGTACAGTGACTTTAACTGGCGTTCGAGATTCCAATACAATATAAGAATGAGAAAATACATATTTTATTTATTATACATGTATTTTTCCAACGCCCGTATAACATCAAAGTTGGCATAACAAGCCGTGGGCTTGTATTATTATACTTATTTTATGAAAATAGGTTAGTATAAAAATATTCCGGGAAGATACAGCTGCAGAAAATACAGGTAGAGATAAAGGATAGTAATATTAAAAATGCCGCTGAAATCTATTTTTACAAAAACTTAAAATTTGCTAAACCACAATAAGCACCGAAACATGACCATAACATTCTTACACTATTTATTAAATTACTGCACTCGAGTTATTAAGTATGCTCAAAACTTAATTATATCACCCTACACACCCTATAGTTACACACGTTTTCTATTACATATAATTTTATGAATATAAAAAGTATACTACCATATAATCTAGGATAACAATTCCTGCAAAAACGTTCACATATCTGTACCGTAATTGGTATTGTGTCGTACCAATTATGTTATCAATTTATAAGTAAGTCCTCTTCTCAGAGTCGGATTACGTTTAGGCACTTGATCCATGTGATACGGAGAGGTTGAGCCTCGAAATTGATAAACGACGTGTCATTGTCGCTTTATCGAAACATCATGATCCCATCCTCACTTCTCTATCCTGAAAATATCATCCTCACTTTATTGTTTCCGGTATTACTAGTAAAGAGCTACAAAATTGTATTGTAATTGATATACATTACAAACAACGTGTAGACCTATTTCGTGCAATATTACTGTAGTCGGTAGCTCGGCCGTTGAACTTCGTTTATATGACTCGAATCATTCGTTTCCAACAAAGAAATACTAAGATTTCCCAGCATGACTCTAATTTAACTATGAAACCTTTTTCCAAGAAGCCGAAAAAACAACAATATAACTTCCTCTGAAGGGACCCCCGAGTTGTGAGAAGCGAAACAAAGGCTCCGACAATTTCAATATCAAACGTTGCGCTGAATTCCAAATGCGGGCTCCGTTTCAACCCCATCGTGAGACTAAGCATCTGATTCTTTTCATTGCTAATTGTTATTCTAAACATTATACTTGTAAATCATTCTTTTATTCCCTTTGAAACTCGAGAAACTGATAGATATGGATACTGATAGCGAGGATTAGTATTTCAGGACACAACTGTCAAGGAAATGTTATCAATCTCGAGACGATCGATGGAATGAATCGGTGGGTTACAGTGATCACTAACTTATTATTATTTGATCTATTAGAATCATTATTTAATTAATTTAATTCAATAATTTAAAACATAATCATTTAATAAAAAAAATTCAATTGACTTGATTTATCAAATAAAAATACAACGAATTTAAATCCATGGTTCACTGTTTAAGACCCATAGCACAAATTCGCTTCCAAAACTTCAAGACTCAAGCGGATAGTTCTACAGTCTTACAACTTAGTATGACCAGAACTTAGGGAGTTAGAAACCATAATGTGTTTGCACTCGACTGATTGATCATTTCAAATAATAGCTTGTTTAGCTGTAGCCAGGATTGTTTTTAGAATCTTCGCATCACAAGAATAGTTGGGAACCAGGCTTGTGCCCGTTTCCAGCAATGTTAGAAAATACCCAGATATAATATTTAATGTGCATTGCTTTTAAACTTCTCTCGACATTTTTTCAGAGATACATTTAGTGTATATAGCCTAAGAATTTACGTTACACCATATAATGCTAAAAAAGGCTACGAAACTTGCAAAACATTTAACTAAACCGATTAAAACCGAGCAAAAAAAAAGTAGTAACCATACATTTCGTAAGTCTTAATAACATTGATTTTTTTACACCAACACATACTGACCAGCGTACGAAACCAAAAATGTATTACCTCGATAGGCATCCTACAAGGATCTTCGCAAACATAACGAAAAAAATATATAAGCCCAAATCGAGAAATGATTAGCGTCATATAAAAAGGCATATTCGATCTAAAAAAAATCAACAACACTAGCGACACCCATCCCTAACACGTAGCAGCTGAAACCAAACAGAATTCTCTAACAATTTCAATATCAAACAACTTTCGTAGCGTTGAATTCCAAACGCGAGGGCCGCCCCTAATTCCATCCCGGGAGTAAATCATTCGCACGGAGCACCTGATACCGTTCGGAGCTAATTGGGTCTCCGCCGACTGACACCTCGCGATGAAAAAGGGAAATAGGAATTATGATCAATTCACGATCGACATCGGCAAATAATCCGTGGATTCTTGGGCCATCGTCGTTAAGACGATCAAAGTGAAATTCAGCTATGTTTAACGATATTATACAACTTCGAAGATTTATTTGTACTTGTAAAGTATAATTAATGCTCTTTTAGAAGCTTCACGAAAAAGTGGTCAAACATCACGGACTGGTTTAGACTGGACCAGTTTCAAAGATTTATGTTTTACAATTATGTAGCATTGTAAAATATTGAAGGAAAACATCATGAGTAAAGCTCGATACCTGCAGATTCTATAATTTTCTCGAGGACATGTGGAGTCCACAACCCCTTTATTATAAAATTTGTAAAGCATTAAAGTTATATTTAACTTTCCAAAATCAATTTACTAGCAACTGCTTAAAGCTAGCTAAACTTAAAGCTGAACTCGAAGTTGTTGCATCCACGTTTCTCGACGGAGAACACATTCAGTTGAAAGTCGAGTCACAACCGAATAGTTTCAAACAAATTACACACCCAACTTCACAGAGGACAATAAAACAAACGGGTTCCACGTAGGACCGCCAGGCATCCGACGCGGCCTGGACAGTCCGCTATGCGGCCGGCAGGTCGGCATGTGGATGTCCAGCTAACTGTGTTGCCGCTACGACCCTCGTCGAGTTATTTGAATCCGCCCTAGTTCCTTATTATTATGTAATTCAATTGTTTTGTGACTTACCTATTTCGTATATAAGGGAATAAGTAGGTACAAGATACATATTTTGCGGCTTATGCATGGCTTAGGTGGTCGTAATAAAAATAAAAGAAGCTTTAATGAAAGTGACTAGGATAATTCTATCACGACAGTTAACAAGCCTCAATCGGTACTGTATTTTTCCGTGAAACAAAAACCAATTAATAACGAATACGTCTCAGACTCGCGTGTAACGAGTGACGCTAGAAATAATGACGAAAAAACACAAATCTCAAGCCTTCTGGGCTCCCGAAATAGCGCAGGTCGGCGACCGCAGGCGCCTGCCGCGAGGGTCGGCTAATACATTGTTAATTGCTGTAAATGTGTAATCTTTACTCGGCACATGTTAAATATTCCACGAGCGTACCTCGTATATTCTCGCGGCAAGTTAAAGAAGTTAGCGCAGCGCCTCTTGGGATTCGCCGCAAGTTTTATGGAACCTTGGGAATATTATTCAATTAACTGTGTAACCCTGGTCGCGACTGCCTGTGTTACGTATTGATAAGAGTTATGAATTATTGAACATATATTAGATGCTTGAGGTAATTTACATCAGAAATAAATATATAACCATCGAAAATGATTCATAGACATAACGCACCTTCTCTATCAATTAAAACTTAATTTTTATAGCATATACCGTACATAAAGTACTTTATTCGTACCAAGAATACACGTTGAACCAAATACTAGAAACATGTCGATTTGAATATCCTTTCTACACGCAAAGAAGAGACATACTATTTGGTTTGATTTTTAGACAGATATCTTTATAGATAGGAGAACGACTTCTTAGCTTCCTTTTATCTCCAAAGAAAAGTTTTTGAAGCAGTTGGAACCTCAGATATACCTTCTTTGTTCTAAATAAAAGTATAACCTTTTGAAAATAATTTTATAATTAAAATTATTGATTCGATATTAAAATGTATTAATAATTTTTAAATATTTCATATAAATAATAGGTCGCTCGCATTTGGCTGTTATAATTAGTATTTTGAATAAGGTTAAAGCTGCGAATAGACAATGGTAAAGTCAAATTAATCTAAACACTACTGAGGAAGACATCAGCGACGAGCAAGACTTCAGTAACAGACACAAGTGAAGCGGCGGTCCGCTGTTCCGTTAGATCAACTCACTCACTTTGTTCCTCCGCAGAGCGCTTTATGAAACTGGCATCGGGAAACCGACAAAATTATTATGATACAGTTATCTCGCAGTCGCTAATTCTGTTTGTTGTTACGTAGCGGTCGAGTACATAGACATCAGAAACTTTTGAACAAGATAATAACATCGCACTGTCTTTCCGACTGTTTCTATACAAGTAACAAGACACTACATAAAAATTGAGAACACATCAAATCACAAGAATATACTAAATTTATTTATCTACTGTAGAAATAGAAATAATATTGAAATATATTTCAAACGACTATATTCTTTACTTTATAACCACCTTTATTTTATTTTGGTTACTTGTAAGCTTCCTTTCTACTTTATCGTCGACTTCGACGTAGCCGCGTAGCGTAGCCTACGATCGTAGTACATGTTCGTCTGCTACAAATGTATCAATGTACATATATTTTGCTACAATGCACGTAGTACAAATATTTGGCTCTGTAATGTTAATTTAGCGAGAAAATGTCTCGTAAACATATTACGTTCGACCGCGTAAACTTAAAACGAGAACATATTCGTACGTGGCATGTGTGTACGCGTTCGCATGCTACGAGCGTAGACACGAGTTATCGCTGTTACAAATCACCGTAGCAAATTTTGTCTACAGTTATGTGTTCGTTCGACAAGAAAATATATTGCGTAAGTTATAACCAAATACGTACAACTATCCGCGTTAAATTTGTATACTATATATTCCGAGTGGACAAGTTTAACATAAGCATTTCATACTTTATAAGGACGAATAATACACATAATATTATAACATGTCCCAAGCTCATTAAAATTTTATTCTCGTACGTAAGGAAGTGTGTTTAAAATGTTGTATATTCATCACAAACCTAGGACGACATTAATCACTACAAATGCAAACAGCCCGCAGATTAAGAGAATGAAAAACTGAAGCGCTCTCCGCTGAAAAGCATACCGGCTTGGAAAAGTTCCTTTTTGAGATAAAAACATTTTCTCTTTTCGTGTTCATCGTTAGCCTTTATATTTCAATATGAACAAGATTCTCGTGCCTCGTTCATTGTAATTAACTTGAACATAATTGTATAGCTATAAATTCACTTGCACCATACGCATTGGAGAGACATAAAGTATCATATTGTTGCAAATACGACAGTGCATCATACACCGAACAGATATATGGTAGCGTGAGTAATTTGAGACAAATTGCTTTCATTATAGGTACACAAACCTCCGTATAGAATTATTTTACAAAAGGTCCTTAGATTTTTGCCAAAAAATATTTCCTTGTATATAATTTCACGTATACTCGTATATTCGTGCCGATTTTCCTTTTTTTAATTATGTATCATTTTTAGATTTTATACTGAGATTCCCGTCGCATAGATTCCTCTGGCACATATAAATGTATACGCGGTGGCATTTATGGTGCATCACTGACCCCGGTGACTGACGTCTGACAAGATTTACGACGTACCCTTTACACCAGCATTGGCAATCACATATTTTATTTTAGCTATGTAACCGAACGATTTAGAAGGTTAAAGCGTACTAAGGCCTAAATGTACTAGTAGAGAGTTTAAAGCAAATCTAATATTACATTTTCAAACCATTAATATTTTTTCTTTCAATACAACATATAATGTTCCCACGCTCTCTAATGTATTCTAAACTAGTTCAATGCAATTCTACATTTTATGTTTCAACTACCATTAACCTTTATGGAGGTTGGACTATGAAAAAAACTTTTAGAAAAACCAGGTCTTTGTACGGTAAAAAATTATGAAAAGGCCTGCGTCATTCCAGACGTAGGCTCGGTTTGCGGTCGCCGGCTAGCCATTCTATAGCGCGCAAAGCAAACAAAATACTGAAATCGGTCAAGTGCCAGCCAGACTCGAGAGTTAGAACTCGGCAATTGAATTTTTTAATCATTCCTCGCTCCACCACATACAAAAATAAACGCCGACTACATTTCTGTTGTGTGAATATTTTGTTGAGGTTAAATTGCTTGGGATCATGTAATATTTATGTCATTGCTAGGTCCAGTGCTCTATGTATAAGCAGGCATTAGGTGCTATAGGGGATATATAAAGCTTTTCTCCTCATAAATAATACCTGAAACACTTCGTAATTCTATTAAAAACTGACCAATTGATATCTCGTTTTTAAAACGTTACAATATTATTTTATTATCTCCATAATATTAATTACGTTTCTTATTGTAAACAGATTACAGAGAACAAATTTTATTAATGAAAACAGAACATGAATTTTTTGTTAAATTTTATTTTAACAATGACACAACGTCACGCGAAGGCAACTCAGATAAAAAAATAAAAAGGCACGTCAAATTACAGCCTGTAGCGAAGTTGCGGGTTATGTTCCCGAAACGTTGTTAAACAAAGGAGAGACTTTTACCCAGTGGTAGTTACACGAGTTACTTTGTTTTCAAATAAAAAAAGTTATATCCCTGTGTTCTAGAAACATTGACGCGACTACGTTTTAATCGACCTTATATTTTGTATCATATATAATAAAATCTACACCTATTATCAAATTTTAATCAACTAAAACAGATTCTTGAAATGACCGGAGTAACAAAATGCTTTAACCACAAGAACCCAGCATCTAGACCCAAGACGATCTTTCGACGTTAAAACCTTCAAACGAATACAACGCAAACGAACGCCAAGGACGGAGTAAACATAGCAGCCTTAATACAGAGCCTCCAGTCTAAGTTTAGAGCCAAGACTACGTAAGGCCTTAACGAGTCCCGCCGCGTCCGTCGATCCGCCGAATATACGACAGCTTTCGAATCGATGACCTGGAAAATATAAGGTCAAAGCCACTATCCCAGGCTTTCACTTAGACTCGGGGGAGGCATCGCAATTCCGACGTGATTAAAATAGTACCCGAAGTGATCCGTCTCCCAGTATTTAATTTTGTTTCTGTGCGTTCTTCCACTTCTTCGTAAATATTAAAATCGCATCGTTCAAGGGCTCGGGCTGAGCTATTTTGGGATTTGTGTCAATTATACTTACAATACTTAGTTAATATTCTTACTACTACTACCTTCTTTATCATTTTGGTCGGTCTTTGGCTTATCAAAGTAGCTAAAGCGTGATCTTGCGAAACAAAAGCTGGAATATTCAAGGTGACTACGAAGGACTCGTTCGAGACGAAGCCAATTCTCTTAAAATATCAACTTATTGTAAGAATAAAGTTTATAAAGTTTTCACTTGTATCAAGGCTTTAAAGAAAATTCCAGTATATTACAAGGTTAAGAAAACAAAAACCATTTTACTTCGGAACTTCTTAATCAATCCAAAATATTTTATATCATTGAGTTAGCAAACGAACATGCAGTCCACCTGATAATAACTGCTGACTGCCGTTCATTGACCTGGACCTGGACCTGTAATCAACCAAGACCTGGTCAAAGTTCTTTCCTAGGACCCAGACCTAAAGCACAGAGGCGTTGCTATCCCTGAGGAATAAGTTGGAACGCATCGGTTAATTGCGTCTTCCTTACTTAAAATAATTGATTGCATCGTTCGTCCGACCTACCGGTCGCAAGCGCGACTGCTGAGCGTGAGCTCCCGGGTTCGATCCCCGAGTCGGGCAAAATTTTATTGTGTTTTTTCTATTAGGAATGCCAATAGCAGCTCGGAGTCTGGGTTTGTGCTGTATAGCACCGTGCCTCGGAAAACACGTAAAGCCGTTGGTCCTGCGCCTGATCTCTC
>DWGW01000495.1:0-14746 GCA_018247775.1 Udranomia orcinus
GTCAACAACTAGTCTAAAATAAAATAATATTCTATATTTAACATTATATTTAATAATATTGGAACTCTTTTAATATGTTATCAGCTTTATAGTAATCGCTCATGCTACAACAAGACAGACTGTAGTTGTGTATTTCGGCAATTCTCGCCAGTAAACAAGTTTTGAAACTATTATAATAGAAAAATTAAACAACGCTTCGCCATAATATCTGAGAAATATCTTTATTTGGTACACGCTTTCAGTTTCTCAAACAGAGCTGAAATACTTGGAATCATTGAATATAATTTGTATATAAAATGCCAACTTTAATAACAAGAAATAAAAATTTGCTTCTTGCTTTAATTTTGTTAGTTGGATGTTGACAACGCGAATTATTTTTATTGTTTTGTAAATAATGAACATAATTGTTGTGTTGTGTTTATTAACGAATGAAAAACAGAATTCCACTTCTGAGACAATTACAAAAACTCGACGACTCATAATATACTTATTATGATAATATTATAAAATAGTTATTTTTCGAAGAGACGATTACCGCCATATTTGTACTTGAAAGTTTTAAGGTCAAGCAACAATTAATATGATATTTTCTTAAGTTTCCAAAACATGTTGATTTTGTTTATAAAGTATAAGCGAATATGGTTTGAATAGATATATGTATGTAAATGTTATATTTAACGAAACTTACAATGACTATTCATAAACATCAAACATATTACTTTCTGAAACTTTAATATTAAAGTCACGCAGAAAAATAGTTCACAAGTAGGCCACAAGAAATCATTTGTATACAATTATCGTTAGAACAAAAAGAATAGTCGATCGTACATTACTCGATTTATTATTTATTATCTGTTTTTATTTTAACACAAGTTTTTAAATTCCACGAACTCGTTCAAGTGAATCTTCAACCTTCTTTTTCTGATGGTACAAAGAAGTCAACGTAAAATGGAACGCAATCACCACTTAACTTTTTTAAAATCAATAGTAAAAGTAAATCACTTAGTTGCCCTACAAACAACGAGTGCTTTTGAATTAAGAATTTATTCGCTTATTTTTTTCACCGCGATGTGGCTTGTTTTGATGTGAAAAGGTTCAATTACATGTTTGTGTCCGAAAACACCAATAAAAACAAGTCTCGTTTTGGCTTTGTATAATAAGAAGCAGTTACAATGCGTCAAAAACCAACTAACACTGTTTCTAAGAATGTGTCACAAAAACGCCCGTTCCATTTCACTTGCCTCCAAACTAATAACTATTGACGGGTACACAAATAAAAGCACAACGTTCCTTTACACATCGCCGCAAAAAGCTGACAACAAAAGAATAAAAAAGGTTTGAAATCACCCTGTTAAATAAGCTAAAATTTCGGTATAAGCAATAACTTAGCGAACAAACAAGATCAATTTTCTGTGTTAACGCGAGGAAATTTCTAATCTTTGCCTCTTTATTGTCTATGTGGCGTTGGAAGGATCCCGCGCGCGCTTTTCTTTTTAAATTTTCCATAGGGTAAGGTGCCCTTAGCTATATTACTTAAATAGTATGTGTTCTTTTAAATAAAAATCTTTTCACTAATATTAGTGTAGTAAAGGCAGTATTTTTTTTTACAGAATATGATGAATATCGTATATGAAAAAAACATAAAAATGTAAATGAGACAAAGAGTTAATTAGTAAACAAATTAGTATCTATATCTATAAATATTAATTTTTATAAGATCAGATTTATAATATTTAACAATTGGTGGCAAATAAAAAAAACAAAAACAACGTCAGGAATGTAAGAAACCTAGATTTCATTACACATTGACAATAAATCCGTAAATCAACATGTGTTTTGTTAATAAACCAACTTCTCTTCCATTTTTAATAATTCGCATGAAATGCACTCAATGATTTTCTTTTTAATATTCACTATAACATCGACTATGTTGGTCGAAATCTTTTTGCAACATCAAATCGCTTCTATATTATATTATCTGTATTATATTATCTCTGGGCCGTTGCCGTTCCCGCTTTCGGCTCACGTTTTTATTGCGTAACACTACGGCAGCGGTTACGAGGCTATTCAGCCTAATGCGCAATAAGTTCTCGACCTATACTGTTCCCAAATTATTGTTACACGTCCTCCCTTCCCGTTTAAGCTTTATTACGCTTAATAAGAATGTTGTACTGTATGCGTTGTACATGCCTTTGATGTTGTATTGTAAAGGTAGCGTTACAACAAAATTATTTTAAGTCGATAAGTGATTGATAAGTACCGTCAACGCTCTCAATTTTAGGAAATGATACTCATTTAATTAATTTTAATTTACAAATAATCATATCGTATAAAATACACAAGATTAAATAAGAAAGTACCATAAAGAAATAGAAATAACGCAGTATTATGTTAAAATATTTTTAGTTTCTCTTAATATGTTAAAAGTCTTATAAAACGATGTAGAAATTAACCTGAAACGACATACAATATTGTGTGTTGACCAGGGATTCCCAAAGTGTCAATGCCTTGGATGTGTCTAGGTAGTCAAAAAAGTCGGTGAACATTATTTATACCGCTACAATAATGAGCAAGGAGCTGCAATTTTTATGCTCAGTAAATGGAGATATTAAGCTGGAGGTGACTAGTATTGAGAAATGCCTTAGAAGAATCATAGAAAGGTGCGTAGAGCAGCGGACTGATGGGCCTTTAATTAAAAATAGTTGCTAACAGAGCTGAAGAAACAAAAATCTTACACACTAAAAATACATAAATTCTGATTATCTAACAGAAAACTTTGAGAACCCGCGATACAGATGGTTAATCGATCGGTCAGGAAGGTTTAAACATTCATCGGTCTCCCAAGGCCGCGTGATTGATTCCACAAACACGGAGCCGATCCGTCTCCTTCTACAACTTTACTTAACGACACTTATTTATAACATTCTATTATATTTACTGCTTCTTAACTGAAGTGCTTTTGCACGATCGTACCCTATTTATTGTGTTTTCGTGTCTCGTAGGGCCTTAGAACTTTATTCTCGATACATAAAAATTCGTCAACTATTGAACGATGGGCTAGTCGGCCACTAATCAGCTCAAACAACACAATATCCACAACAATAAGTTCCAGGATACCTTAATATCCCACAATGATGCATAAAATAGTTGCATCTACTAAAAGTGGATATACTCGTATGGAACAATATAATTTGGTTGACTATCGGATACTTTAGTTACGTCTTATTTGAGCCTTTCGGAGAAACAACGTAAGTGTACCAGGCCCAGTAATCATATTTTAGCATTCGAAGAATTATTCGAGAAGATGATCTGCCAGTAGTTCCTCGTACCGACTGGATACGACAGTGAAAACTAATGTATGCACATGACTAAATGCGCTCTCAATCAATCAATTGGTTTGTCATTAGCTTGACAGTTTACGAATATAAATTCGACTTTAAACGGGGTCGGAATCAATGGCCACGGCCGTTCATGTTGACTTTTCACCGAAGCCACTTGTACATTTTATTGAATAACGATAGAAATTGGGCTTTCATTTAAACATAAACTAAGCTAACCATCTCGAATGCGCTTCCAATTTAATATACGATAACTCTAGTAGTACGTAAAATTAGTAAGTTTATATCAAGTTAAAATTTCAACATTAGCATCCTTTTATCATATTTATTATTGTCATTATATTTTTTTGAAATATTGAGGTAGTAAAGGAATCTATGTAGTAACAAAATATCCTGTCTCACAATTAAACACAGAAAACCATAAAACTTAGTATAAATGTCAATGTATTTCCTATCATTTAATTGAATATAAAGGTATTTATTTTAATTTAATATAAATCGCCTGTTAAATATCATTCCCCTAACACTAAAATGAACCAAAGAAACAAAACACGAAATATCATACAATGACAAGAATATCCGCTTAAAAATAACGACGATCACGTCTAGTAGCCCTATCGGTCCCTCTGCCGGTATTTTCGTCACCTGTATTCATAATCCAGAGATTAAGTAACACGCTCCTGTGATTAACGGATGTTGGTGGAAGCGGAGTGGAGTGGCGTTGGGCGAGGAACGTGTTACTCAAATACCGCGATTATCTGTGTACAGCAGAAAATAAGAAGAGATACGAAGGACGGGGTTATGCGAAGATTGAAGGACTTTTTATCAATGTAAGCATGAAAAAATTGGTAGGAAGTTAAGTGATCATCGTCGCTAATGGAACACCAGAGGTACCACCAGTGTTACGGCGGTTTTGAAGTAGATATTTTTGCGCTACGTTTAAATAGTTCCTATGTCACCGCTCCGAGAACCGGGGCTCCTACTACATACCTAATGTACGTCGATGAAGTTGTTTTAAAGAACTTTCATAATTTGGACAAACATCATCCGATGGCTGGTTATAAAGGTAATAAGGTTTTTACATAAATTAAATAAACATCACTTCCCTAGTCAACTATGAACCAAAAAGAAGTAAGTAGTACCTAAATAGTTCACACTTGGTGCAGTTTATGAACGCGCCACGATAACGACATTAACTTTGTAAACTATACCAGAATAGGAGTACCTACCTAAAATCAATCATAGATGTTACACCTGAAGGCCAAAACGGCATCAAAAACTGTAGCCGATGTTACATTTCTAAAGTGTACATGGAACCAGTATACTCGTATATTATACAACAGTTTATGGAACAAGCTATACAATTAGGAACTTTCTACATAGGTACTGGTACGCTTTTAACTAAATAGCCAATCCATATTCCTATTGTTTTCAAAACACGAGTTGACTAAGCCTCCCTATCAAACACTAGTTTGATGTTCAAAGTTATTATTGTCAAAGCGTAATGCCTTTTTGACAAGTTAGGTTTGTTTAGGGCATCAGTTGGCTAACTGACTTGTGAACTGAGTCCCCCCGGCTATAACCTAAATTCTAATTTGAAATTGTTCCCAGCTTTGAGACTTGAATATTGTTCTCGATATTTCGAATGCTAATGGAAATAATAGTCAAGGATGGAGGGCGGATGAAGTCATTATTGTAGTGCCTTTGATGTTTTCCGCAGAACGCATATTAACATCGGTACATACCTAAATAATTACTATACCTAGCCTACTACTGTAAAAATATAAGGAAATAAAAATAATGTATTGTTGACATTTAGACAAAGGTGTATCACACGTAACAATGCGCATATAATTATTCAGCATGAATTAGTTCGCGATGTTGTTGTATTAGATTTCATTGAACTCTAACTTTTTTCACCTGATGGCTTCGACTTAAACGACCAGGGCTCCGACGCCACTTATTCCTATATCTTCAAAGATTCTATGATCTATGATCATATCTTTGTCTATGTCGCATCTTTGTCTATGTGATAGATTTAAAAACTAACATACACAAAAGCAGCAAAATATAGTACTATGTCTGCATGAATACTAACACGCACTAAACACATGCTGGAACTAATACAATCCTACCTGGTAGACAATACTACGTACGTTTGTCTGGTTTCGTGTTGACATTCATTCAACACGCGTTTTACGCACAATCCGTAAATGACGCAGTAGCGCTGTAAATCTATATAAACATGTGGTGTTTTACTATCGGAGTCATATTTAAACAGTTTTTAGATAGGAGTTGCCAAATAGGATTGAGGACGGAAGAGAGAACGGCGTTTGTATGCCTTTAGTAACAAATAATTTTGTAAGCGTAAGTTCTACTCCAGAAATATTGTTAGTCGGTAAACCTAAAACAAAAGCAGGCTGTTTTGTAACAATTATAGACAAATGTCATTACGTTAACGTCAGTATAGCTGTGTCATCATTGATATCAATACTTCCGGTTCTAATGTAAAATTGGTTGGATTCAAATTGTATTGTTATTATGACTATGATGAATTAGAAGTGTATCGCTTCTAATGCGTATACAGAGGCCACCCAGAATTAAGTGGTTACGACAACCTTCCATGAGTTTCACACTAAACGTTAAACAAAACTGATGAGATGCTACGTTTCGACAACAGAACGATAAACAGACGCAGACTTTACTTACATTTATAGTATAAGTTGGTTTATACTTATCGTGCTAGAGGTCGCTTTTAGCAACGGCCTCTTGCATAACCGTATACAAGCGAGCAGTTTGTCCTCCGTGTATATATTTTGATTCGGTGCGCAACTAAAGAATAATAATAGGTAGTGTGAGTGGAAAGGCTCGCGCGAGCCACTGCCCCCTCGAGCGCCTCATTACTCGGCCGCTCGCCCGAACAGCGTTTTGTTATTTGTAACGTCTAAATTCGTCTAGCGCAGTCTACAAGGTCAGTTGGCCTAACACGCCGTGCGTAAGACACCAGAAAAAAAAACTTCATTAACGATCGCTGCCGTGACGTGGCGCAAAGATTGTGCCGCTCACAGACACGCCAGTGTGTTCGATCTATATCGGATCGAAGTTCTTTCCGTTTTTGGTTTAATAACTACGCAGTTAAGATATTGTTTTTGTCGTTTTCAAACTATGTGGTTAGTTTTCGTGATAATATGATTTTTAGTAACAACATTGAAAAAAACTAATATACATTTATATTAAACACAAACATTTTAATAAAATACGCGATAATTGTTTACATCCGTACTGCTTTATCAATTAAAGTTTTTTTCTAATTTTCCAAGTAATCACGTAACAATTTTGTTATTTACGAAGTATTTAATACTTACCTAAGTCTTTAAAATTCACTCAGCGTTCTTATCATTAGAATAATTTGCGACTATTTTCATTTTAAACGCTTCCAGGGATGGTTGGCGTAATTGTATCGCTGGAGACCGGAATACTGATCAAATAAAGGCCTTTTTACCTTTTTGTAACACGAGCAGTAAGCTATCCGTTCATTAAAATTTTATTACCTCCCTGCATAAAGGACATGCTCTACTGCTTTTAACATTGCGATTCATCGGTAATGTAATTCGAATATTATAAAATAAAATTATCACTATACGGATAATAAAGATGATTTCTCTTAGATAGGTATTAGAATTATGGGAAAAAGGGATTCGGTATTATATAAACCACGCATATTTTCAACATAATAATAATACGTTTGATAAAATGTTTTTGTTTAGTACAACATTAGGAACATTAGAAGGTATTTGAGTAATATTCCAGAAATATATCATATTTTGTATCTAATTACCAATTGTAAATAAAATGGAATACCTAATATTAAACAATAATAATATAGCTATTTAAAATCCTCCCTACACAATATATCTCGTAGACTTATAAGAATTTTTCCCGAAATCGTCCCACGGTTTGTTGTTACAAGTGCATGTACTCGCACGACACGGCCATCGATTGTCATCGACTAACCAATTTATTGCAAAGTCAATTTGTTAACGATGGGCAGCCGTTTAACACAATCCCGTCCAACGGAGGGGTGGCTTCGCTCTCATCGTGCGCAGTGCATCTAACTAGAAAATTGTGAAATGCCCCCATTCATTCGGACGTCAGATGTTGTCAGGCAAAGTAATTGCTTTAAAAACGGCCCAAAGATACCCCTTTTCGGTCCAATCCCGAACCCTTTCACGCAGATAATTATGTATTTGCAGCGAAGTTTAAATTAGCAAATGGTATTACGTTTTATAAATATACTTAGTCCTTTCAAAACTCGATGTCTTGAATAAATAAATTTACGCACTTATGTGTCTACGAAAATTCAATTAGATGTGATGACATTACAATTGAATTATAATAACATTATTCGTTCTTTATCTTCATATTACATATTTATCCGTTTGTTGGCTGGAAAAGCAAAAAACTAAAGCGTTTTCGAACTATGAACGATATAATCAGTGATGATAATCTTGATATATTTTTTGCAGAATAAAAGATATCATGTCTACAATTTAACATTAATTCAATTGACAGAAATGGTTCTGAATAGTAACTAATCTTTGGCCATGGGATCGTTGTTCGGGGCCCAATAAGCCTAGCAACCTTTTAACGAGTACAGTACAATTACATAATTAATAAAACAATCGCTATAACACATAAAAGACTTAATATTAGAATGACTTGTTGTTGCTTATAATGAAATAATTATTATTTGGCAGTTGAACATTACTTAAATACTTGTGTATTATAATTAAATGGTCCGTTATTTTCATATTTATGGAAAAATACTGCACACATTTTGGTGTACAATGACCCCAATTGACTTTAGCAGATGAAAAGAATAATAATTTGCTGTCTGTATTTTATGTATGAAGTGACGCTACTACACGACATAAATATGAGAATGTGACTACATCTACAATGCAAAAGGATCTGAGACTCAATATATTTTCTAAAACCTACAATTTCCGCGCGCGTAGGCACAATACCAATATTTATAGAGTCCCCTCTGTTTGTCTAGCCGGCGAGTAATCTTTGGCGCGAGAGCGATGTCCGGGGCCCGCGCGTGGTTTCGACAACCGTCGTAATGTTTTTAATTTTCATACGCCACACTACGCCGTTTCAAAACAATGCCACTAGTATTTACGCACAGATTGTATGCAGATGAAAATAAATATGATGCACTTTGACCTAACCCAACACAGGTCTAGTCTTTCCGTCTGGGACGGTTCGACTAATATTATTATTGTGATTTCAAAATTATATGTCAAATGAAAAGAAGACAAACCGAAAGGGGCGTATTCTTTTTATAATATTTTTTTGTGAAAAATTATTGAAGAAACTATCAAAGGATTTATTTTCTAAAGGATTCCGACTTTCCCCTTAAAAACTGCTCCACAGTGTACTGATTCTTAGAGTAAATTACTCGGTGTCCATACCCATCTACAAGCTAGAAATTACGCTGATCGTAAACCATAGTTTATAATGGTGTTTACGCTACATCACTACTGTGTTTGAGACCAATGACTCACATTTACGCAGTTTCAAATTCGTGTTTAAGCGCTGGAAGATGTAACTAAACAGACGCCACTACATGATACGCCGATTCGGCCGTGAAACATGTGTGTGGGACAGGTGTTACATGTATAAAAGTGTTTATAACGCAATGAAAGGCGTATAACTTAGCTCTTAAGAAGAATACCGCATCTATCTGCCTACGACTACATAAATAAGAATTTAGGGTTTAAGCCCTGTTTCGTTTTGGCCCAGTTACTTCTAGTTTTGCAACTTTATTCTTAACTTGAATGACGTGACAAGTGATATTTATTTTAAATCAATAACACCATTGTTTCAAATATTTATTTTTCAAACCTGAAAGGGGTTTCAGAGTTTCATCCTGTGTATAAGCATACTTTGTTGGTACCCATTAAATTTTAAGCTACGTCTGTGAATTTTTTGTACTTGTCCATGGACGTTCGTACGTTTGTGAGAATGAAGACGCAAATGTTCTTGGTTATTTACGATTCCAATTGATTGGCAGTACTTACGTTTTTACATACACATTTGTACGTGATTTAGGACACAATTTTTTATGAAGTCGAAATACCAAACGAACATGTAGCCCAACTGGTATTCAGGGGCCTCAAAGCCTATTGCCATTCGTGAATCATATTGTATAGGACCGAAATCCTTACTGTTCGTTACTTTACATTACGTATTGAATTATAAACATGTTGCAACTATGAAGATATATTTCCATGAAATACAAAAGATTGTCGTTGAAAGCGCTGCGTAACATGCAACCAGTTTATTTAGTTTTAAAATTGATTTTCAAGAGTAAAACTATTAAGTTAGAAGTGCTTACTGAAATTACATAGTTTGAATATGCCGATGTAACATAATATAAAACAAAACATCGACAACTAAGGCGTTACTTAATACGTTAACATTTCACCTCTGAGCAACCCTTAGAAACCCTTAGTGCCCTTTACATCTGGATAATCTCCATCTTTAGACCTTTGTCGCATCACAAAGGGATCAACGACAAGCGTCATAGTCGAACGGAAAATAATCAGAAACCTTTTTTTCTTAGTGATGGTTATGTTCCACACGTCCCGATATTCTTTGGAGAAAAGACATAATTACGTGCGACTTATTCTATAATTTCACGAGGTACATAATCTCACATAGTTATGTTCATGTATACTAGCTGTTAATAACTAAATGGGAACTCGGAAAAAAATGTAGCATTCCCCACAAGCAGACCAAGTAATAATTTTTTAAACCTAGGTAAGTAGTTTATAGAAATGTCTCTATTTCATTAAAACTCAGTTAAGCTTAGAGGCTTGTATTAGGAGTGGAATCACCTCAATAATGCAATGGGGAAGTGAGGATCGAACCCACGACGACGATCGTAAATCCCTCACGCTACCCATTGGACGGACTATCGTCGTTTTTGAGCGTCGCTTTATATAGTTTCTGTTAAATTTTCCTCAAACAATAACAGCTGCTTCCTATTAATATTTTATTATTACAATATTTATAATTATCTCTCATCGTCAATAGAACTGTTTGCATCGTCGGCGTTGAGTAAACACTTAAAGCGAATTCGATTAGGCTTTATTGTGCATTGAGGAATCCATCTCCAAGTTTTGCGTGCGAAATTTAGGTTTATTTCACTCCCACGAATAAAACTTTGCTGACATTTGAAGATCAACTGTTGATGTTCGATGTTCATTTCTTACATAACATTAAACGTTATTTTGAGTTTGTATTTATTTCTGGATAATTTTGGTCCGAAATTTTGGTAATTTGTCTATATTATACTTTATTTGTAGGGGATTATTTTTATATATAATATTTCATAATAAAAGGTACATACATGAGCATTTAAAATTCAGCCTTTCAATGTAATATGTAATTTTCCATGTAAACAACCACATCTCCATAGTTTTTAATAACCCTGATAGTAATTCCTATATCTAAGTAGTATTTTTAAGAACAACCTTTGACTGGAGTTGTTGTTTGATTGGAGTTTACTTCGTACCGTAGAATGACGAAAACAAAATAAAAATTACATCATATCACGTTTTTAAAGATTAAAACATCATCACAACAAAACAACGTGTAGAGCAAAATATTTGTTCCTGATTAAACAATTGCTATCGCCCGTTTATCAAGATTACTTTTTGCGTAAAAAATATAACAATTAATTTATTAGTTCCGTTGGTTGATAACATTCTTTTGTAAAAGCAATCGCTTGAATAGTGATCTAGTTTTCCTCTTCAAACCATGAGAGAGATTGACTGTAAGTTTTTGTCGCACTTTTTGTCGTCATGGTAACATAATAAAGAAAGTTTTAATTACGCGCATAATAAACACCATGAAGAGCTTATCTGCCTTTGTTGGGAATGTAAACGCAATTAAAAAAGAATGTATTTTATTTAAAAGATGTAAATACGCTAATGATAGCCAAATCCGTTAGACTGTAAAAACTCTAAAAAGTAAAAATTTGGTAAAAGAAGTTTAATACAATTTAAAAAATGTTGCGGTGCAACACTAATCTCACTACCTTCGCGGACAGAACACAAAAAGGACAATTCTTTGAGTTCTGCGGAACTAAGATCACCCTTGGTCACGACAAATCCTATTCGTACGCCTCGATAAGCATTTACAGCAATACTTGGAAGTCTAATACGGAGATGTGTTTGGAGTCAACTCTTCTGACGATAGGTTTAATCCCGCTACAGAATTAAGACGTTCCCGAACCACTGCCGACGTCCCACCATTAATTGTGCTCACCACTGACAGCTAGCAATGGCGTACTCAATTAGTCCTGAAACCACTTGTCGGCGACAGATGGCGCAATTGATAGCTTGATGTACAACATGGCCCATAACTCACATGGCTCTGCAGAGCACATTGCAATATATCCATCGTATTCCAAGTTCTAAAAGTTCATATTAGTCTGTATGCAAGCATTATTTCTACATGTATAAAACTTGTACCCGCAGCGTTGATGATAAATCTAATTTTTCTATGGTTCAATACATGTATTTCTCTCTGGATGTGTACCTATCCCATTTAATTTGTTATATCCCTGACAATATATGCAAATATGTTTTTTCTCCTTCTCCCTCGTGGTGGATTACACACTGTCCTAAGGCTGACTGGGAGTGATTACTTTTTGCATTAAGTCCGCCTATTGAAACCATCACACAAACTTCATAGATTAATTAACCTAAAATTACAATCTGTATGATGGTTTCAATAAACACTAAATAATTAATACATTATTAATTAATTAATATTTACTTAAGATTGTCAATATTGGGAAATTCTTGAGAAAAATTATTCCACAGCTCAACTTCCAGGTGCATCAATAGATAAGTCTGAAGCTCATCGAAAGAACGATCGCCGATGATATCTGATGATGCGACAATTTAGCATGTCAATTAGTTCCTCAGTTCTTATGATATATACATTTAAGTTGGGTTTTTTATACTCGATGATCTGTGAGAGGACATTTGACATTTGATTTTTAACCGACTTATAAAAAGAGGTAACGCTTTTCATTAACTAGTCATTAATTGGTCGAGCGTTTTTCACTGGTTGGTCAAGCGCTGAATTCGGCAGACATGCTAATTTAAAAGTTAATATTGTAATTAAGGGCACGCTGTCTGCGTTCCTAAGATAATAATTGCAAGATTGGCATAAAATGGCATTAAATTATATGAAGTAATTAGGGAAGAATATATTAAATAATATTAAAGACGGCAATATTAATTAAACCTGTGGACTTGGTTCTAAAGAAGACATTTTTATGATTTTTCGACCGACAACACAACAACCGGCGATTTACATAATTTTAATTAAGCACAAATAGGGATCTTTCCATAAAGTTTTCTACTTCCTTTTAGTTGCTAGACAGAAATAGATAAAAGCCTATAAGAAGCTAGAGTACCTAAGAAATGCTTCTAGAAATGGATGCCTCACAAAAATTGGGTTCACTTTATCGCAAAAACTCTTCCGTTTTCTTTTCAAATCAATAGAACAATATTTTTTTACAAAACCATGTATGTAGAACTATGTATGTAGATCAATAGAACAATATTTTTTTACAAAACTATGTATGTGATTACATAGACCTATTCACTAATCGAATCCTACGATTGTGCCCGATCTGCGCCGAAACCTAAGCTCTATTAAGCGTAGACAAAGGGTCATTCGTATCTTAACAAGCGGCATTCCCACAGGAACAGCAAGGAGAGGAACGGCGAGCGAACTGGCCTAACCTGATTCCGTACAAATCCGGCGCTATTGTGAGCTGCCATCTGTCTCTGTTAGACACTAGAGATTAGCATTAGGGGGCTCTTAGTATCGATGTTTTGGCGTTTTATCGAATATAAATTGCGCAGAAGCAGGCAAGTGAGCTGATGTGCAGTGGTAAACGCTTAAGAATTTGCATCACCAAGAGATGGAGGAGTTTAGCAATGCAACGCCAGGTTTGGAAGAGATCGATCTACAGTTATTACTTGAGTTGCTAAAACCCCCCGCTATTATGAGTCGTATACTCTTAAGGCCACTACGCCAGCTTCCCACGATCAGACAGACGCGCTAATATCGTTCAGTAGAGACAACATAGTGGAGATAGAAGCACTCCGATATTCTGCAAACACCTTGGACCTATATATCGTTCAACCTCGACCTTGTGTGTAAGGTCCATAAATTAAAGGAGTTTAGATTAAACCCTTTTACTTTTGCTTGTTCGCACTTTAGATTAAGAGACTTTTTACAGCTCTGTGTCCAATGGTCCTACCCAGGTAATGATGCATATTATTGTATGTTTGATATGAATCCTGAATTTAATTGGATATACGTTTCAATTGGATTAATCATTTATTAAACAGCTAAATTAATTATTACTTACAACATCAAGAACTTTGTATCGCCAAATATAATATTTCTTAAAGCTTAAACAGAAGCAAATCTAATGTATTCACGTAAATTAACTAAAATAATGAATGAGCACCATTTATCAAAAGATTCAAATGCGGAGTAAGAGCTAGGCGAAACAAAATTATAGCATAATATCTAAACAACGAAGAAGCGAAAAATTACGTTTCCGTTAATTAACTTTTACAACTCACAAACATCTGAGAATGTACAACACTGCTTTATAGCAGTTGTTAGTCTGTTTGAACTGAGCTGGCATTTACATATCCGTAGCTTAAGTGTTACTAATTACTATTATGGTAACTAATTAAAAGGAATTACACGAAAAACGGCGCTAAAAAATCAACGAAATCTACGCTCATTTCGACGGGTAATGACGTTTGGTTAAATTCTAATTTCGATGCGAAGATTAACTAACAACGTTATTATTTTCACGGTTCAGAGTACCGCGACGGAAGAGACCTTTAACTATTCGGTTGCTAGAACTGTATAGCGTCTACGATTTGATTTATAAACGAAACCAAATTACGGTACGTTGGGCCTTTGAAGAGTCACCATCGCCTAGAGATTTAGCAGAACTGATGTCAACAAACCAAGGGTTGTTTTGTTGTATGTAGGAGAGTTTGAGTATTTCACGTGATATAGATTAGAAATAGAAATACTTTATTGCTTTTCAGTTTAAATTCATTACAATATAAGTGGCCAGAGCCTCCTTTTAAGCAAAATATGCGTGTTAGGACGCTCTGCTCTTCCGCAGGGTTTACATCAAAATATAAGGCATATAAAATCAAAGGCAGCTAAATCCAAGTCTGTGAAATATTCAGTAAGCTATAAAAGTCGATAACTTTTTTCATGTAGCCACGATATTCTATATTTTAAAACAGATATATAAAGAATGAGAATGTTTCTAATAG
>DWGW01000496.1:0-14745 GCA_018247775.1 Udranomia orcinus
CCAAAGCGAAGCGAGGGCGGGTCCCTACTAGTGGAACTTAGTGGAATAATAAAGGCATTATTTGAGCTTGCGTGCACCACCTTAGATCTTATCGTTGCTTCTCATCAGGCAAGATTGAGGCACTAAAATTTTCGTTAAAAAAAAAAGGTGTCCACGGGCGGTAGTGACCACTTACCATCAGATAAACTGCATGCTCGTTTGGCACCTTCCAGTTATAAAAAAAGATGGAAATACGTGTGAGAGGTTCAACTTGCGGAGTTGGATCACGCATGCACTGGTTACATACGTGTGTGTGTGTGTGTGTTTGTAAGTGTGTACTCACACTTGCACACCCTATCGGCGATACGCATTATCTTTGTAGCCTCCTGGTTGAGTGAGGGGTCCGAGATGGGAAGACAACCGAGGACTGCTTGTATGACGCTGAAAGAGTTGCCAATCCCTTTATTAAATCGAAGAGCATGGTACATCCTAACTAAACGGTGTCGTAGTTTTATTCTTTATGGCAGTTTATCATGCAATCGGAGGTGTGATAAAGTTGTGGTCTTACTAATCACATTTAAATCAGAAAATAAAGAAGTACTCATGACTTAATTTTAAAACACTATTACTGATTGTATGAATTTAGTTTACTCACAAACGTTTTTTATAGATACAAAACATACGAAGCTTGATAGCTGTATTGTTTTTTTACTTAGGAATTTCGTGCGTGTTTTACTTTAACAATCAATATATCTACCTAATTGTATTATGCAGATACGTGTACACTAACAATAATATTATAATAACCTTTATTATAATATCACCATGTTATCTATTTATTTTCTACTGACAGAATGTAAACCGATTATTTAAAGAAATCAGCAGCATAATATTAACGATATGAAATAATCCCAAAAGAAAAAGCTCAAAGCATTAGATATGATAATCAAGTGTTTATAGTACTTATAGTGAGTACTAAAAAACTATTAAATAAGAAAATTACTAGGTTTGTAAGAACACGCCTTTACGTAGAAAAACACGCGGAAATACTTATCATCATTCATTAAATGGCAATCAAGGACTATTATTGTCATATATCTGTTGACACTTTTCCTATTCTGTTTTTGTAAAGATGTTCTATGCGGTCATTTTATGTATTCTTGTCAGAGGCATACTTCTGTATTAAAATGTGACCAAAAATCTATCATTATCCTATTCTCTTCTATGTGGCATGTATTAAATTATACCACAAGTTAGGGGGGAGGGAGGGGGTCGATAAAGTGTGACAAATGGTGGAAAGGGGTACTAAATACCGTGACGTCACAGATTGTTTAGAAAAGAATTAATAAAAGTTTAATATAATATAGTATAATATAACAATAAGAACAAAAAAATACAGAAATAATATTTATGTGACAAAAATATGTGACGTCAGACTAGGGTCAGTTCAGTCATAAGTGAAACCAGCTGTGACAAGGACGGGAGGGGTTTTAAAAAATTAAGAAATTTGTGGTACGTAATTTATGGATCTAAAGGCACCAAGGTCGTCTAAAATACAACCAAACTCACCAGTTTAGCTTCATCTGTCGCGAGTTGATCTTGCCCTTCATGGGAAAACGTATGGTGGCAGCCGCGTTGTTCCGATTAAGCGCGTTGAGACAACGTCGTTCGTCAACTCTCAAATGCATGTCAGATAGTTCGTGGCTCTCACACACAAGCCACAGAAGCCGCTCGAGAGATTCCGAACCCTCGATCTGTTAAGTTACGCCAATAAGTGGTTCAGACAGGAGTTTATATATTAATATTCATTGCGTATTAGTTTCGCTACCACTTGGTTCTTCTTAAAAGGGGAATTGTTTGTAAGGGATTATAGTATTCTATTTTAGAGGGCTTAAAACTAAATCTGATGTGAGTTACTAATTCATTTAAATACGAAACAATGCAAATTGCATTATAGCTACATCGCACTGCATTGCATATTAATCATTCTCGAACGAACTGACTCATAAGGTTTGTCTGGCTATAAACGGTGCATCATAGCTATAATATAAGTAAAATTTGCACTATTAATATATTTAATTGCAAAATAGGTTTAAAAAATACAACATTATTGCGAGATGGTCTATATTTTTTATAAATCCGGGATGTGGCAAACAACTTAATAAGATATGTACCATTGATGCATTCCGATACAACAAGAACGGGCGTGTTCCCACAAGCTCTATTATATTCTGAGCAACTATGTTATAAATATTCAATAATGGATTGCTTCTTTATAATTGAGAGCATCATCTAGTAAACAGATAAATAAAGATAAGGGGCTCCAGATGGTTTAGTGAGAAAAAAATGATGGAGTGAATCACATCAATTACTATAATTACCTGCATAAGTGTTAACGATTACTTTTTATTTATAATTACAGTTTCATCTTTTTTTCTCGCCTTCTAACTTACCTACATTGTATATTCCATTGCAAGTCCTACTAATGTTGTAAATGCGAAAGTTTGTGTTAAATCTGATTAGTAGTTTTCGCGTGAAAGAGGAACAAAAATTTTCACAAACTAATATAATATAGCTATAGTAATAATACAGATTATACATCAGAATAGCACATAGGCTATAATTAATAAAGCTGTTGTGAAAATTGGCCAATATATGACAATGAGGGTCGCGTAATAGGTATGTATATAACGTAGGAAAACCGCTAACTTATAAATAAACTGCTAACTTAAATCTTTAAAACGTAGTCTTAAGGAGCAAAAGGTTACCTTCATAATAAGTTTCATGGTCTCCAAATCTATGTAGTAAACGGACATCAATCTTCCTGCCTCAGTGGACTCAATGCAACATGCTTCATCCATCGTTATCAGACCCGAACTTGCGAGACCGTTCATAGCTTTAACACATAACTCTGAAATAATTGTTTTATCAAGCGTTTCACGAGTAACTATCTTTATTTTACTCATAAAAATAAGGGAATCTCTGAAATTACAAGAATGCTATTAAAAATGTTGCCTAAAAATGTCATTATTCGGCGTGCAGGGCGAACATTTTTAAAACACAATTTCTGAGACTCTGAGACTGTATTGGAGTGTTAGATCAAGCCATCAGAAAAATAAAGATAATTAAAACTAGCTCTTACCTTGTTAAGATACGGAATTATGTGGCTTTATAAGTAGTTTTAGCTTGTTCGTACAAAGTCGTAATAGTACTCTCTGGTAGCATGTTATTATACCTAAATCCAATCAAACTTTTGAATTACTATCGATTATTCGGAATGATTAGATGGAATTATTAAATTTGCTGATATAGTGATATTGGGGAACAGAAATCAGAACGCAAAGAAATACCAAAACATATATGATAAACACAACTATTGTGTTATATTATGATCTAATAGGCTACAGTCAGGCTTTTCTCGCTCTATCCCCCTAAACTGCTTGATTAAGGGCAAGGTAAACTAAACCTAACCTAAGGAAAACTGACACTAACTGCGTAAACTTAACTTTCTGATTTTCCTACATACATTTTATAGGATTTATTGTTTTAAAGGATTGTTAATGTTGCCAATCGCCAGCAAGAGAACTTAATGCAATGATTACCCGAACGACAGTTTAGTTCGGAAAATGCTCCACTGAATGTTGCTTTACACCTTATAAACCTTAATTTACCGAAGATTTATAGAATAGGTATTGTCTAACTTATATGGTATGTTCGATGATTTAAAACTCTATACACAAGTATGACTTGGTATTTGCGATGAGCACAAACATGAACTCATTAAGTGCATCCAATGACATTTTAAATGCATTTATGGGCAAAGGGCATGCGATAGGCAGATTCTTAACTATAACAAACACTTGAGTTATATGACGCTAGCGAATTGTTTATGTTTGCGTGTATGGGTGTAAAGTTTTTTTTATTTTTTGTTTGCTCGATTTAAAATATTTCTAAAGTAAACAATATCTTTATGTTCTCAGTATATCGTATATCAACGATTTACACTTTAAAACACATTACGCATTTTTGTTAGTTATTATCTGTTATCAGATTAGTCGAATACTATACTCTACTTTGTTTGGCAAAACTATAATTATTTTCCATTTTTTATGTTTTTAATTTGTATCTTATTCTTTAAATCTATATTTGCACACATATATTTATGAATTCTTAATAAAATAAGCCAATAAATTACTTAAGAGCTATCGAGTCTGATCAATGTTTTATACCAAGCTATACTTTATGGCTCAGATAATTGTTTGTTTTGATCATTTTATAGCTAATGCTTCTATTTATCAATCACTAAGATAGAGAACTTGAGTCGGGTTTGCTTCCATGAGAGACGGATCCGAACCAGAGCGATCGATGTTGCTTATTATTAACCGACTTCAAAAAAGGAGGTTATCAATTCAACACGTAAGTTTTTTTTATTAATATTAATCGCCTATAGTCTATCGGAGCTCAGAGCGTTAATCTGTACCGTCTGTACCCTGTAACTTGTACCGTCGGCTTAGGATCGCGTGTGTGACCCATCTCTTGTATTCGTTCGTACAGCCGCATCCATCACGATCCGGAACTAGCTATAGTCGAGGTCTTTCGCAATTGTCAACACTATAAATAATGTTTATAGAACATAAGCAATTATGAAGCAGTTTTGAAGGTGGCCTTTTACGGTTCGGCTCTGGAAGCACCACCGCCAAATGTAATTGCCTTATATTTAACTATGTTCTTGTTACTGTATTTTATACTACTGTACAAAATGATTAAAAAATCTATATTCGGTGTTACCCGATGATTATGTACGGTTTTGAATATGTTTAGAAAAAAAAATTAGCATTGAATCAGATTCAAAACTTAAAACATATTAAAAATTATAACTAGGCTAGAATCTACATCGTTTCGTGATCCGACTACGGAGGCATCACTGCCGTGCATATTTTTGCCTTAACAACGGTGTTCTTATTGCCGAGTGCTGGTTTAAAGGGTCTCATATGCTATCTCATTGTTAGTAAAAAATATCTTATCCACTTGACTGTCACTTATCCACTGTCAAAATAGTGGATAAGTTAAATAAAATTATTTTAGTATATGTTGTACAATGATGTAATTAAATTTGCATAATGCTTGGGTACATAACTAAATAAGAGTAAATGGTACAAAAACGTATTTCTTTAAAAATGCAAACATTTCACATTTTTCTCGTTCGTCCATATTTCGCCAGAAACACGCCCGAGCTATCTATAAATCTATCACGATTTTAGTCCCGTTTCTTTATCCAAATTCCAAACCATTCTGGACTACATTTTAGCGACGATCTTGGCTTTTGTTGAACATATTTTTATTTTTATTTGACTGGTGAACTTCTAAATAGAATAAACCAAAAGTTATGGAATACATTATAAATAATTTTTAATCTGAAACCTATCAGAATTGTTTTTCATAGTAGTGTGTACATCCCATAGTTTGTGAGTATCGTTAAAGTGCGGTCAGGGTTTTTATAGGATTGGCAAAATTATATGCACGTTTCGGAATGTTGGTTAAGCGCTGGAATCCTACCGATCGGCAGCAGTTGTCACTTATAAGAATTCAAGTAGTCATTGAAAAAATCTGACTGTTAGCTATCGTGCTAGAATGGTAGTCATAACATAAGCGAGGGAATTTTATGGCGGCACATCTTTGTCCTATATCATAATCAATTCTTTTTTGTGGTCAAAATAGTTTGTGACGTAACAGCATAGTTTAGCAAGTTCATTAAGCGCTTAAATTGCGAACATGTCACTTCCATTCAGGCATGGAACCACAAGGTAAATTTGACATAATTGCTAAATAGATCGAGAAGGCTTACTACCTTATGATGATTAATACCCGAATAAATTCACTGTACTAGTGATTTTTTTACTATTTATTATGATTTTGAAACAGTAGAGTCTATATATATTTCATGTTTGAAGCTTAGTTAACAAGCGTGCAAGGTATCAATACTAATTAATTAAAGTACGTATAATATACTCGGACATAGATATCAAATAGTATTGGAATCCTAATTTAAAGTCAACACATTATTATATATAGGGGCCTATATAGTAAAAATAAAAATTAAAAATCCATATAACTATATGTACGTAAAATCTACAGGTATTACAATAGTTAATCTGCAGTTAATAACGCGATTATCTTGTCGCAGTGAAAACAGAGGTTTCATCAATCATTTGGTTAAGGTAAACAAAGATCACGATTGTCTTGATACGAATGAAGATGACTCTTTAATTGACTGCGAGCCTATGTCCGACCTTTGTGATAAGAACTGACTACTTATATTGTATATATATCTATTTATCGCAATGCTACACTTGTTTAGTTTTTTATACATACAAGAACATTTTTACCCGGAGTGTGACTAGTGCGAAAAACCGAACAAAATGCTCTACTAACTTACTGTTTTTGTAAAATTGTAAATAAATTCAATGGACTTGGATTGAGATAGAATACAGTTAAAGAATATACAGAATTGTAACTGATGAATTGTATATTCTTTGTCTTTTAGCCCACATACCTTCAATTTTCTTCAATATTTGATTAGCAGGCGCCGCTTGAGGTAGTCCTAAATATCTTTTAGGGTCTTTTGCGGCTCGAACACTTAGAAACGTAGAGTTCAGCCATTCTACACACTGAGCCACATCCGTGACAGTTCCTAGCGCGGCTTCGCTGTTCAGATTCTCTGCTAAGCGCTTGTGAAGAAAGCTTTGTAGAGGCTCTGTTCCACCAACTAGGGCTTGATATCGAGCCTGTAAGAAAATGATAATTCTATTTGTACAATTAGCTTAAATAAGCATGGACTTACAAACGTAGGCGTAAACGTAATTAGGGGGTAATCCAAACCTGCTTACGTTTGGACGGTCTTGATGATTAATCTTAGCTGGAGGAGTTATCAAAGTTAAGTGCTGATATAAAAATGTAGTTTTTATATATAGTATACATCAAAAGTGTGTACGCAATGTGCTATAAGAATAAACATACGTTTGTCACGTACATTTGTATGTAAAATGTATATATTTTTTACGGTTTCTTAAGACTTAATGGCATGGATTTGTTGGATTGGTTGTGATTGTTGAGGCTTGTATGGTAACGAATTATGAAACAGATCGAATAGCAAGTTCAACTAAACAGACCACAATTGTCGTAATGTCGCGATTACATTTCGTTATGACCGATGTATCGAGGTATCTAGTGACATCGTAACCCACCAAGCGAGTGGCGGTGTCAAGTTTAGTCATGGGTGTCCAGAACATTGTCTGGTTTAACAGGCTGGGTGTATGGTAATTGTTACTGGTAAGGATGATATGGCTTTAAACTGATATTTCGTACTTTATACACATGATACATGATAGTTGATACTGAAGTGAACTCATGCGAACTTGACTACGTGCGACTGGGAATTAATGACAGTGAATGCGCTAATTGTTCGAAGTAATTGTATCTCGATGAAAATTTGATCGTTACAGATTTTTTTATTTTTTGATTACAGTCTATGTCTATAAAAATGTACATAATTTGATCGTATCAAATTTGCTTTCTGAACATTCTCCTACCGATTTGTAATTATAAACTTAACAGTTATATTTAATCCCACTTAAATGTTTGAAGATAGTTCAGTATACGTTTACGATATAGAATCTTTGCAAATAAACTCTTTACTTTTCGATTTAGGAAAAGTCTACAAACGAGTTTCGAAAAATATTTGCAGACGTTGACGTGACTCAATGTCAATCAATTTATTTGAAATTATTACTTTTGATATTTTTTAAACATTTGGCGGATTAATAAATCATGGCTCTGAGCAAGGAAGAAAAGAAAGCGAAAAAAGAGGCAAAAAGATTAGAAAAACTTAGAGCAGAAGCAGAGGCTCGCAAAAAAATTAAAAAAGATGCACTCAATCGCGAAATAGCTGCTCAAGCTTTAAGGCGTCGTGAATTAGATAAAAGCTGGCGAGAAATGATGCTCAAAATTAAGGAACCTTTGTTCAGACAAGACATAGAAGTAACGTGGAAAACATTTGAAAGAGCATACGATAAAAAAGACCATCTCATCAAATACACTATAAAATTGATGGACGTAGCCGATGACCAATATCAACGAACAGTGGCCAGTTTTTGTGACACAATAGATACAATGATAACAAAGTTTTTAACAGATCTGGAGGCATTGTCAAAAGAAAATGAACTTAGAACATCAGCATTACTTAAATCAGGCGAAGATGCGGTTGTTAAAATCACCAGTGATCACAATGCAGCCGAAACACATCTTCAGTTGTTGCTATATCACGGCCATTCTACCGCCGATAATCTTGCTTGGACTACAAGGGGTGAAAACTTAGTGAAAGAAGACGAAGAACGAAGTAAATATGCTAGTGAACGAGAAAACCTTCGCTCCTACCTTGAAAACGCGTATAGTGTCATGTGGGATGATTACAAAACGGTTCTAAAAGCCTACGTAGTAAACACCGCCACCAACCAAAAGAATCTGCGTAAATTGCGACGCAAAGAAGACAAGATGGCTGATATAATAGCCTCACAAAGTAAGAAAATAGCAAACAGTGACGGATTGCTGAGACGACTTCGGGCAGAACTAGCGGCATATGTATCTGGTACGAAGCAAGCAGAATTTCGTGATCGTCGCGATCGTCATAGAATCGCTTGTCATCGTTTAAAGAAAAAAATGATCGATGGGTGCAATACTGATACAAAGCAAATGGCTAGGTTAGTAAAAGCATCCGATAGTTCAGTAGAATGGCTACAAGAAGCGCACAAGAAAGCCGAAAAAATTCTTCGTATGGCTGCGCTTTGTAGGAAACACGAAACTCAACGAGAAAAAGTGTTGCCATTTGGCCTAACTATGCCCCATTCACCAATATCGGTGGGCTTGCGGCGTCAACCGTCCGATGACTCGTTGGTCATGAACGCTATATCTAATACTTGCGGATTAACAAGGTTGTGGCAGCGAATCGCCAGAGTCGAATTATCTAGAAGAGCTTTACTACGTGAAAAGATACTCTTAATGGAGGAAAACGCCGTTATAATGGCACAAATTCAAAATGTTCAAGAGCGAAAGATTGGACCGGGCTCACAAAAATGCATTTGTACACGTACAGGAAAACCGGGATTATCCTTACAACCGGTCGCTGTTGAAGGCGTTCTAGAAGTTAATAAATATAAATAATGTTGTTATTGTCTATTTATGGTCTATTATATTTGACATTTTAAAAAATTAACTACGATGAATAATATTCTAGACCTTAACATTTTGTTATACCTATACCTACTATAGAATAGTAATTTTATGATTGCAAGCAAACGTCGTGATCATTTCAAACCTCGAATGAATTCTGACGTAACTGTGAGGATTCCCAGAAGTTCCCAAACATTTTAATTCATTTTGTCACAGCACGGAGTCGCGAGCGCCGCATGTCGCAATGGCATAACCCGTACAACGCGCAAACGATGCTACTTTGACCTTACCTAGCTTTTGCAGTGTGGGACAAGGTACTATTATTTTTATTTTGTGTACGGACGGCTATCCCTTGGTTCTTGTTTTATAAGCCTACAAACTCAAATGAGCATCGAATATTTTAAAAGTACACACATTTCAGGTGTAAACGATAAATTTCTTGATTGCTATATTAATATCGTTGATTTAAACATGCTTCCTATCCTTCCCTCCTCATAAAACAGAACATTATACATACTTTCAGTGAACTGTAAAATATTAAAAAGTACTGAGTTATAACCTGTCTATTGCACCTCCTCATTTCAAGGTCGGTCGTAAGATATTAAAAATAATAAAACATGAAAACTAAAATTCATTTAAACAAATTAAACTGTTTTTTTTTTAATAAAAGTCGTTTACATAATGTTTGGAATATTATAATTACTCTCTATTTTAGTATCCATCCAATGTTATACGATAATTATTTAGAAGCTATAACAAAATCTCATCTTATTACTTGTACCACGCATTAAATACTCGTATACTCACGGTATAGGCAGATCTAAGTCCATACAGCAATTGAATGAATATATTCAATTGTTATAATTCAAGCACAATAAAATAAATTATTGTTAAGTGATGATCTCTTTATGTTTCAAATATTTTGAAACATCTTATAAGTCGGGTGGGTTTTATTATAAATAAGCTGATCCGACGCATTACGTACCGTCTTCAAATCGTTTCCCCGTCGCCGTCCTCGTACTCATCCCCGTTTTGCTATTCCAGGTTGAGACGAATCCAAAAAAAACTGGTATCATTAAAAACAATACAGCCGTTCTTAAGTTATAAACGGTGTAACTAACACGACTTCGTTTTATACATAAGTATAGATGTTATTTTCCTTTATTATCTTCTTATTGTAACAAAAACTCGTCTATCATCACAAATATTGTTATAGCAATTGACTTTATTACTTGTTTAAATGAGATAATAACATCTTTTAAATACAGTAAACCAGTTTTTATACTATTATGAAATATAACAATACAATAATAAAAAACAATATCAGAGTATTAGTAACAACATTTTAAAATTCGTCTAACGCTCAAAATGTTTTTTTTATATTTCACACTGGTTTTACAAGAAGTATCTAATTTAACGTTGGTCTTGTAGAATACATAAAATAAAGCAATTAAAACGTTTCATTTTATTTGTTATGTTTTAATAAAATATTGCCGTGCAAAGTGGAAAACGATAAAACCTAGGACAATAATTGATTTCCAAATGTTTGTATCCTAAAACTTATTTGCAATTACTTTTTATAAGTGTGATATATGCATTTTAGTATTTATTTGTTGAAATTGTTTCGCTAATATTAAACAGACTTAGAGAGATTACGAATCGAGTTTTATTACCATATTATATATTCGAAATCATTGAATTCAACACACAACAACACTTTTCTTTTCAGTGTAATTTATTTAAAGCGGTAATTACGGTGGAGTGACATTAATGATATAATGATGAATAGTTACTTCATGGACTTTACATCTTACTCCATAAATTAATAATATACTCGGATACATAATAATTAAACTCGATATTGAATGATATTAAATTAAGGTATCATTATGGAGATAAATGAAAACAAATATAGGGCTTTAAACAATAAAATTGCACCGATCATTGACTACGCACCGATATAGGGACGGGTGTATTGTGCGCATAATAATTTCAGCAAACAAATGTCTTCCTTTGTATTGAAGATAATTATAAAACTATTCGGCATATGATCTGGTGAATACTCACAATTTGGTTATATTTTAGGTATTTTGCTTGCTCAATTAAGCACTGATAACATCTATTGACATTTAAAAGGATCCGTCTATTATCTAAAATTATATAAAATATTAACAGTCATGTTATCATGGCAGTTTTATTAAGCGTTATACCTACATCAAATTTTAAGATTAAAAAACATTTTCGCCATACTTTATTTTTATCATTTTAGATATATGTAGACAATAACTTTAGATACAATGCACATAAATCTCGATGCAATATGATGTAACCAGTGTTTTAAAATTTACGTATTATGCCAAGGTTTCGAAGTACTTGTAACGTAAACAACTATTCAATCGTGTGTTTGGGACGCAACTTATTTCAATAATAGGTAAATAATACAAACTGATTCTTTGACTTTAACATATGCCATGCCATTCATAGATTCTATAACTTTTCATAAGTATGTACTCCATATTCCATAATAGCAATTGGCTCAATATGCTTTCTAATAGCAAACACGAGTTAAATGGACAATCAATAATGGATGAAGGCTGTCGGTAAACGTTTGAAGAGCGTGTCAGACCACGAGTACATATGTGAGGCACTTCCTAAACGCAACGATGGCAGAATATTATGTCACTTTCACTAGTTTTGTGGCAAGGATAATCCTACGAGGAAGAAGGGCGTCCCAGTTCGCATAATGAACTATATTGTGACGTGACCAAGTTAGTTCGTCATAGGAAACGTTAATTCATGTCATCTCACACTTAGAGCTTTGCGTCATGCTAAGTCATACTCTGAAAGCTCTCGGCATCACGACACGCCTCGCGTTTTGTAAATTATTTTATGAATTGCCGTAATCATTCAGTAGTAACATGAATTATATGTAGGTCAAGAGTTCTAGGAACACTCGTATTATATTATTTCTTTAGTTTTTTGACCTCTAAAGGTTAGTATGTATGTCGCGTTTTCGATCGAGTTAGTTATGCGATAAAATAGACATCCAATAAGAATATTCCATGATATTATAATAACTATATTTTGTTAATTTGATTCACTTTGTTTTGACCAACTAAGTTTTTAGGTGTTTTACTTATTATCTTTGTTTTTTAAATATTTTAATTGATAGAGTAATTGACACTTAATTGCCGCACAACGAGGTTTTTATAACCACGAACCACACATACGAGCTTGGTCGCAGAATCCCATAAATAAATTAAAGATTCACGGTCGCACGTTCATACAATATAATTGGTTGATAACCGAGAAGGTATGCATAATAGACGTTATGAAATAATTACCGACACAATATTTTGTATGTAAAAACCTCAGTACTATTACGAAAAATGTGTTTCGTTAAGCCTACGTACCTATAAATCACAAATTAATTTTTGGTTTCAACTATGCTCGTACACCTATATTTTATAATCTAACTCCAGTAAGTGAAAATTAAAGCTGCAATGTGCAGTGTAAAACATTACAAAAACTTAAGTATGAAGCTTTCAGCTATTGGTCTTCTTGAATAAGCTCCTGTGTGAAAATGTATGATGAGTAACGCGTTTTTACTTATTAGTCAGGGTTATAGAAGTATGATCGCATCAAAGAAGCATTTGTGGAAGTCCATCACGATAGGGCGACGTTGCGGCATCTTCGCACCGCCCGGGGAGCCGTGGGGTGCATATAAGATACGGACGAGGCCAGGGTGCGACACCAGTCGCCTTTCAGCACGCCTAAAGACACCATTGTCGTCGAAACAATTGTTCTAAGTGTGTGTGCAATTTGTGCTCTGTAAACCTATGGTGAGTTTTTGTATTGGATTGAAATAACTTACAAATGTACCTACTTAGTGTCGTTAAATATTATTTTACGAAATATAAATGTGGAGATATTAGGTCTTTAATATAAGTCTATGGGATTGTTATAGAATGGTCAAATATTTAGTTTTTTTTAATCGTATTTGCACTAACATGTCATTAGGAATTATTTTGTAAAACAAAACACCAAGTTAATAAAATTTTAACATATTTTGTTATGTATTCCGATTAAAATGTAATATAGGTACTAATTTTTATTTTAACTCAAATTGGATCCAAATTGGGCGTACATATCCTCCCAACCAATTATATTTTCAAATTTGTTAATAAATGAAGGACTTCTGAGGGAACAATCAACAACAACCGAATTAAGCACCTCTTTCTTTTATTATGAAGTCAGGGAATAATTTCCTGGTTGTAAAATTTACATTTTGCAAATTTAAAAATAAAATACGCTGAAAGAGTTTTTGTGAAGCGCTCAAATGCTTGAGTTAATGCTACTAGTTAACTGTAGGAAGTCGTTAGTAAAATTAAATACAAGTTAAAATAAATCGTGGGATTCTTTTATTCGTAAAGACTATCCAGTATGAAACCTAAACACATGATATAAAGTTTTTGTCAATTTATTTGAACAATGGCTACTAAGAATTAAGACGAGCGAAGGATAATAAACCTCGTTGGGCGTGCATTCTTTGTATTCCATTATCATGCTTATCAATACTTTGTACAATCGTTTTTGTTATAAGTAAAAATTATGTTTTTGTCATTTGAAACCTGTGTAATTCTAATCCCATTAACGAATACTTTACCAACATGGTAAAGACAAAAACTATACCATATTTTAAGTGTGGTCAAAAAGAAATCAAGTAGTCCACCATAAATAGCTTAATAATTTTAAAATATCGCGAAATATCATGTTTTCTAAAACCTGTAGAGTTAATTTATAAATGCAATTTATATTATTATATTTGAAACCTTCTATACAAAAAAAATATTACTCTGCATATCAATAAGATCAATAAGATACCTTATGCATATGAAAACAAAAAAAGTAACTTATCGATCGATCGAAGTTTGTTAACGATGCAATAAAACCTTTAAATCTTACATAAAGCTAGGATAAGGATTAATTCTGTTTCTGACGAATTGCTACATATGTAAGTCAATAAATTATCGTGTCAGTTGTCTCTTAGATTTTTGTCGCTTGCACAAATCGTAAAATCGATTGTTGTTACCATTTCCTTGCAAAAGTCGTGTGAATCTAGATCAGTATTTGTCTATAGTTTTTGACGTACCGTACATTTAATAGTGAACATTTCTTTAACTTTGGCAACATTAAAAGTTAGTCTTGCAATGTGAACAAGAACTGTAATTAATTTTAATAAAGTATTAAACGTGATAATGTCAATTAAATAATATGTAATACCTCGTTTTGTGATGCTTCTGATTAAATCTTGATCTAGTATTTATTCTATTAACTAACTAACCTATGTTTTTCACCATAAAATAATTGAATTAACACATACATAATATTGCTTATAACAAAACGAAAATACTAAAGGATAAAATAAACAAAGTCTAATTATAGAGTCTTGAGTCTGTTCCGTAACGTTGTTATCAATTGCTTATCACATTATTACAAAATGGTTAGCGGTTGGCAAAAAGCATCACATGGTACGGGTTC